>JAOTQJ010139216.1:0-39477 GCA_025642045.1 Solanum sejunctum | reverse complement strand
GAAGAAATGTTGTATTCGGTCCCAAACTTTATTAAATCGAACCAATTAAGGACTTTCGGGGTTTAAATTAAGTTACGGGTCCTAGCACTCTAATTTACCATCTCTCACCAATCCTTCAAATCTAGCAAGGCGGGTTTAAGATCTTATTTTGCCTTCATCTCCTCAATTAATGAAGACTTAGAACCATCAACAAACACTACACCACCATTATCGACTTCATCCAACCTGACCCCTAACGTAGCCAACTGATGAACCTCTCTATCCATATCTTTGCCACCCTCATCAACATGGGCTAGACTACCTATAGACAACCTACTTAGAGCATCGACCACAACATTAGGTTTGATAGGATGATAATGCAAACTCATGTCATAATCCTTAAAGAACTCTAACCACCTTTTTTGTCTCACGTTGAGATCTTTTTGGATGAATACATATTGGAGACTCTTATGATCGGTAAACACATTAACATGAACCTCATACAAGTAGTGACGTCAAATTTTCAAAGCAAACACCATGGCCGCCAATTCAAGATTATAGGTGTGATAGTTTTTCTAATGCACCTTAAGTTGTCTAGCGGCACATGGTATCACCTTACCATTTTGCATTAAACACAACCCAAACTTATTCTTGAGGTATCATAGTATAGAACAAAACCCTTTGAACCCTTCCGTTAGAGAAACGATAGGAGCGGAGATAAGCTTACCCTTCAAGGTTTGAAAACTCTCCTCACATTCATCAGTCCACACAGATTTTTTCTTATTTTGTGTCAAATTAGTCATAGGAGAAGCAATAGAAGAGAAGCCATTAACAAACCTCCGATAACAACCCTCCAAACCCAAGAAACTTCTAATGTCCGATGGAGTCAAAGATCTAGGCCAATTTCTAATCACCTCCATCTTTTTAGGATCCACCTTAATGTCATCACCCGACACCATATGTCCAAAAAATGCAACCTCTTTCAACAAAAACTCGCATATTTCATATTTAGTGTATAACCTCTCCTCCCTCAGGATTTGCAAGAACACCCTCAAGAGATTGACAAGCTCCTCCTTACTGTAGGAATAAATCAAGTTATCATCAATAAAAACCACCACAAAGAAGTCAAGGTTGGATTTGAAGACCCTATTCATGAGATCCATGAATATAGCTGGTGAATTTGGTCAACCCAAAAGACAGAACACCAAATTTAAAATGCCCATATCTAGTCCGAAAAGCAATCATGGAAATATCACACTCCCTCACTTTTACTTAGTGGTAGTCAAAACAAAGATCAATCTTAGAAAAATGACTAGCCCTTAAAGTTAACAAAAAAGGTCATCAATACTTGGTACAAGATATTTATTCTTAACGGTGACCCTATTTTGCCGGTAAACAATTCACATTCTAAGATAACTGTCCTTCTTCTTAACAAAAAATACTGGTGTACCCTAAGGTGATTTACAAGGTCTTATGAAACCCTTTTCCAAAAAATCCCTTTATTGCTCCTTCAACTTTGATAGGGCCATACGATAAAGGGAAATATAAATGGGGTATCGGGAAGGATATCTATACCAAAATCTATTTCCTTTTTGGGAGGAACATCAGGAAGCACATCGATAAAGAAATCAAGAAACTCATTAACCACCAAAACTGACTCAATTGGAAGGACTATAGACTCAATATCCCTAACCCTCATGAGATGATAGAGACAACCCTTAGAAATTAATTTTATGCTTGAAGGCAAGAAATGAATCTATCCCTGACAACCACATCACTACTTTCTCGCTTAAGGACGGGCTCATTATGGAATTAAAAATTAACCCTATGGGTTTCTACAGCATAATATGAATGCAACCATTCCATCACATGTATTACATAAAAATGCACCATATTTGATTCAACAAAATCACAAGGCAAGATGTTATGCACTATGAACACGGGACAATTTCTAAAGATTCTTGTAGCAACACTGGACTCACTAACATGGGTAGACACTTTATAAGGTTCACATAACAATTAGGGACTAACATGTAGCTTTTAGGTAACAAAAGGAGTAATAAAAGAAAGAGTGACACACCGGTCTATCAATACATACACATCAAAATCAAAAACCATTAATATACCTATAAAGCACTACTCCAAATTTAGTGACCCCAAGAAGGGTATGGTTGAGAATGCAGACTATCAATAATTCGTAGTAACCTATGGACAATGTCGCGACTTATGATCCTTTGCGCCACACTCAAACATGCACTCAAATTGACCAAAAAACCTCCCAGATGGTACCTTTCATACTCGTAAGTCGGAGGAGAAGCTTAAACTCCAACCCCCTTGCCCTAACTGTGAGCATGGGCAATCACCAATCTTGTGGCCTATCTTGTCACACTGATAGCATTCACCCATGTTCCTCTAACATGTGCCATTGTGATTTCTCCCATATCTTGGGCACCTAGGGCGAGTCCTCCCACCACTTCCACCTTTACATGGAACCCTTCTCCTTTTTTCTTTGAGGCCATCGACAATCCCTTATCTTATTCCCAGCACTACCACACTTGAAACAACTCATTCATCTTGCCAAACACTTTCATTGATGTTTCTTTCCATACCCTTGATAAATGGTAAAAGGTATCCTTTCCATTACTACTTGGACACCGGTAGTCTAGAAGAAGATAAAACACCCTAAACTCGGGCTCTCTTGGGATTTTTCTCCCCTCTCTTATCATTTGAGCTCTCGATGGTTCCCATCAATTAGTTGAGTTAAGCGTTCATAGCTTTGACCAATATCTATAGAGCATTGCGAATCTCATCTAATATGTCACTGTCCTAAACAACTTGAGACATATTATGAAACGTAATAGTTAGGAACTAGTAACAATCCCTAAAGAAAGTAGCTCTATCATATGACATAGACTATGAAAAAATGAACATTTCCCTAAATGCCTCATAGCCTCCCATTCATAGTTGTGGCATGCTTCACAACCATGAATAAGACTGTAATCGACATGGTGTATTCGATTTCGAGGACCACTATCAACCTAGTGCTCTGATATCAAGTTTTTCTTGACCCAAGCCTAGTAACTAGAGGTGATTTGGTGAATGGGGATCCAAAGGGTCCCAAACAAGCCTCTTAGCATATCAATAACATATTCTTGGTCGCGGAATCAAAGTAAGAAACAATAAAAGATATATAAAATAGGAACTAGGACTATAAAAAGTATTGAATATAAACAAAATATAAAAGTCAAGATCATGGCATAAATACATCATAGTATCCAACATACACCTATAACATAAAATGGAGTGGGGCCCAAGGCACTTTCCAGGCTCACCCTAATATTGTCAAATGTTTAATATAAAGAAGTCTTAGAAATGACAAGAGAAGTAGATAGTTTCCTCGAACTGAAGGACTCACCAAGTTTATCTTCGAATAATCTCACTAGCCATATGGAGGATGACCAAGAGGAGTTCTGGTCCCTATATGGTGATATCATGTAGGCATAATGTATGTGTTAGTACATAGAATGTATTAAGTATGTAGAATGTAATGCAACAAGATATAAGACAATATAATCAAAATACATAACAATAGGTTATTGATAAGTGTAATCTCAATATGGCATGCATGGTCAATGCTTGAAGTAAAACATATTGGTAACTTGTATAAATTATAATACATATGTGGGAGAGATCTCAACCAACAAAGATATAAACCAAGTAAGCTACATCTTGAAATCCTGACGATTACTCCTCATCAGAAAAGAGGTGGTCTACTTGCCAAGGTAAATCATACTTCATTATGATAACATCACCAATTACGTATGAAGTAACCCTTGTAACGAGCACATGACCCCTTTCAAAAAGGATTTCATGATAAAGTACACTAAATAGATCCTTGAAGATAGTCCACGCCGACATCCAATCCTCTGTTGTCACATAGTTTAGGGAAAGTATTATGGACCCTTGAAGATATTCCATGCCAACATCCAATTCGTCGGTGCTAAGTCTAATCCTACGGAATACTTGAAATAATCATAACTTTAATAACTTATAATAAATATGCAAATATGATATTATTATCTCTTAAACACCTTTGACCTGTAATGGTGATCCTAACTTTGAAACATAAGAATAGATCATCATCAAACATTAACCCTTGCATTAACATGAAAGGCTCACAAGAGGAAAAATCTTGAAAATAGGGCTTAACTTCGTACTTGCATAATCATGGATAACTTCATGAATAAATAACATATTGATAGCCCATATTCATCATGAAGTCACTTGACTTGTAAAGTATGTAAATGGCTTGAGAATTCTTGAGTTGACATTTTATCAAACATTTGGTGTGTATATATAAGTATATGTTTAAATCAAGCAAAATGCAAGAGTATAGATCACAAAATAGTAAAATAAATGCATCTTAAACTCATGTAAATTAGCCCACCAACATCATGGTAAAACCCCATCATCGATAACTTATAAATCATATCAAAACATCACAATAGTTTATAAATTTCATGGTCTGAATCATGTATGGTCTTAATAGACAAAGCTTAATTCATAGTATAAGCTCAAAATAGATATTCATGCATAATTAGCAATATTTGACAAAACCCAAATATATTTCATGCTCATATTTCATAATAAGAGATACCCATAGATAATACATCTTCAAATATTGCAATTTTCATAAAATTGGAATGTTGGACTGTATTGGTGAAAGGACCCAATGGATGAAACCCACACACCTAAATTTGGGAATTTCTTGATATATGCTTAAAGGAGACTTGAAGCTTTGATTGAGTTTTTGAGATCTAGAATCTAGCTTGGGATACTTGAATTTGGTTAAAATATTTGATTAAGTCTTCGAGAGGGTTTTGAGAGGGTCTTGAGTGATATAGAGTTTAAAAGTGGAAAGTGTATGTGTTTTTATGCATAAGTGGGTATGGGGATGTGACCCCAATGCCCTTGGCCAACACAGAAAAATGAAGGAAAAACTTGTACTAGTCCATATCTGGTTTGTGATCCGAGGACTAAATAACACTGATCCGTACCCCAGGTGCGTCACGGCTTGGGTGCGGATGAAAATTATTTGATGAAAATAAGTGAGAATTATTTTTCACCATGATTCCTAGAAAATCAGGGTTATACTCATTTCCCTTTCTTTTTCCCCTTGATTAATAATATGAAGTCAAATTTTTGATATCACACATAAATTTTGAGATTTGTGGCAATCACAATTATGGGCATTTCTGAAGCATATTTTTGCAGAGTTTCAAGAAAGAATGCAAATGATGCATCTAGAGTCCAGGAATTCTTGCGGATGAATCCATCTGAGTTCACAGGGTCTGCATCTAATAAGGATCATGAGAACTACGTGGAGGAGCTTCACTAAGAGTTTTAGGTGATGCATATGGTTGATGTTTATAGATTTGAACTGGCTTCCTACCAGCTCAAGGGTGTGGCCAGGCTATGGTTCAATCAATGGAAGAAGGGTAAAAGAGAGGAATCATCATTGCTGACTTGGGCAGTGTTCGAGGAAGCCTTCGTGGGGCTTTACTTTTGAATAGAACAGAGGGAGGCCAAGGTATAAGAGTTTTTGAATCTGAAATAGGGCTTTATGACTATATAACAATATGGGCTTAAGTTCACCTAGCTATCTTGCTATGCTTCGGATATGGTTGCTGACCCGAAGGGTACAATGGGGATGCATGTTGATGGGCTAAACAAATGGCCAAAGAAAGATGGAAGGGAAGCTATGCTTGTGAACATATTGACATCGAGAGGTAGATTACTTATGTGCAACAAGCTGATGAGGAGAGGAAGAATGACAAGAAAGAGAGAATGCAGGTAGAAGTTTGTGATGAAGAACGACACAACTGTGAGTTGCTTTTTGATGCTGCCCAATATCTTTTGGGTTGCACCATCCATCAATAACTCAAATGCACTGTTAAGAAGTTTAGATTATCTAGCATAAAATGTTACTACTGTCTAAATAACCAGGGAAAAATTAATGCTTATGGGAAGCTCTTAAACTTCCAATGCTAACTTTAAAAATGATGCAGAAGAAATAATCCAATTACTATCGCAAGATAGAATTAATTTTAGATAAAGAATATATCTATCAGGTCTAGATTGAGAAGAATGTTGATCATTTGAGAAGGAATTTAGTTGCACAAGAGATACAAGAAGTTAAATAGGTAGCTCTAAGGCAAAATGCCAAAGTACACAAGTCAGTGCAGATACGGAGGAAGAGGATGCAAAGAAATAATGTAGTAAATCATAGAGCTATTCTAACTAAATAATAAACATAGAAAAGAAATAATAGCTTTCTTTAGTACTAAATAAACTATGAACTTCTATAATAATATTTAGTTTGACTCAATGTAGTAATTTATGATTCTTTGGTTCATATATTAACTTGCTCTTTATTTTTGAAGGCAGTACTTGAAATCGAAAGAGTAACTGATTAAGACCCATTGCGGGTAGCACCAGTAATGGTTTCTTTAAAAGAGGTACAAAAGTTATTTTTGGTAGTTCTTGAGATAACAATAATGTCCAATGTTCCTAGATTTTATCCAGCTATCATGTCTATCTCCATTTCAACCTCATTTTGATAACCCTCCATGTCAAACATCTCCCCTTCCTATCATGTTTATCTCTTTATCAATCAATTTGTACTTGAGTTACTGGGCCCTTCATCGTAGGACGTGCTGGCTATTCCATCCTGTAAGAACACCACAAGGTGAGATGTAGCACCAGGATATCAATCAATCTTTTTAAAAGAATCAATCCTGAAGTGTAGGACGCCTTCCAAAATTCTAATAAATGCTAAATTATGCATCAGGAGAACTCAAGCTTATATATATCTCTTTTAGAAAACTATTGAATAATTGGGAAGTCACTAATCACTAGAGCTATTAAGATAGAAAGAACCTATAGGGCTTCATTGGTATAGTCTATAATGAAGATTCTATTATATGGAAGGAGGTTTGTACGAATGTGATCAATATATTTCCTTTTGAATTCCCCTAGATAGCACGTAAAAACCTTTAGCTGGAGGAAAATATGGATGTAAAGCTCCATAGAAAGTGACTCATTTTTCTTGGTTGGTGAATAGAACAACATCTCTGACTCATCAAAGTCTATACGAGGCATACAAACTATGATAAAACAATTTTCCAGCCCCAGATTGCACAAAAGGAATAGATAATTGATCTAGACTTTCTTATAGGAATCAAAGAATGTACAATCAGTGCTTCTACGAGTTGGCCTGATGAGTTAACACATTAAAGCATTTATACTAAGTGAAACCAAACAAGGATTTCCAACTCAAAAAGACATAATATTCTAGATAGACAGGAAAATTGATCTTCTATGTATATACATATACATAAAAACTAATTGAAAGGGAATAACAAAATGAGAAAAGAATATAGAGATTGTTAATGTAGTTTGAGAATCACTGCACAGGTCTGTGGATGCAAGTATAAGCAACTTAACATCATATATAACCATTCTCATTACCAAATCTTTAGTATGCATGAACTCCACCAGATCAATATATTTATCAGACCTATATATAATGGGACGTGCAAATTAATTTCTAATAAAATTATTCCTGATCAAGGGCATACTTCTACTTGAAACCCTTATCTCCTTTTTCGATAGATATATATATATGACAGAAGATGACCCTTCACTCCCATGTGCAACGATATATAGTCCTATGTCTTCTGTACCCAGACAATGATTGATGAATAGATTTTCCCAGATATCCCCATGCGGAACTAGTTCAAATTTAAGAGTATCAGGCAATAGCTGGGAGAACTCATATAGATTATGCCTAACTCTAGAAGGAGGATGAGCTTGGATTTAATTATTGAATATCCTTGGAGCAAGTTCTAGAGCACCTGAGATGTAAAAAATTTCCTAAAATGCAAAGAAAAAGAGAAAGATGAATAATTATACAAAAACAAATGTATGTTAGTAGTTAACCAATGCTAGTAAGCAGTGTGAATTCATAAAGGGTACTTACTTCCAAGAAGCAACTAGAGCCACCTGGCCCTAGAAAATAGGCTCATCAGTTGGAAGGATGTATAGATCGGGAAACATACTATGTTTCTTTTGTTGCACATTACTTTGACAAATCTTTTCAGAAGCCTTTAACTTGGATCCCTCCGAATGCTCATTTTCTAGTACACTTGATGAAAACAGTACGCCTTGGCCAATATCACATTCATCAAACCACTAATCCACTGGTTCATCTTTATAATATCCCAACACGCAATATCTAAAAGAAAGAGAAAAATATAATTTTTTTTAAAACAGGAACAGGGGTAAGTATGAGTAAAAAATTCAAATAGTATTTAAGAGAATTAAATGCTACAATATGATAATAAAAGAATTAATGTATCCTTTAGGTGGAACCAAATATAGTCAATACCATTATGATCTATCAATGAAGAATGTCAGAAAGATTAGGAAACTTGAAAAGGTCCTTACTCTATGTAAGAGGTAATATCACTTGAATTTAGGCTTTTAGTTCTATTCCACATTTCATACCTATTTAAGATTCTAAAAAAAAGAAGCAAAGATGATAATCTAACTAGCTATTTCCTTCAAAAGGCGCAACTCCTTCTATAAAAAATTGATTTCTTCCTTGTAAATGGCAAGTCAACCAAAAAAGAAGGGGTTGGGAATTAGGATAATGTTTGAAGCTTACAAAGTAGGGCCTAGACGTGGCATGGTGCAAGGGGATCCCGAAGGAACCCCAAGCAAGCCTCATAAAGCATCATTACACATCCTTAGTAGCGAAAGCAATAAATCAAGCATCAAAGATAGAAAAGTGGGGAAACTGGGGCTAAGGAAAAAGCTTGCACAATATTATCATTGTCAAGCGACAAGAGTCAAGCTCATACCATAGATACATAACATGTCCAAAAAATAACTCTAATACATAGATAAGAGCGGGGGCCAAGACAGTAATGGGGATCACCCTCATAGTCAAATAGACAATAAACAAGAATGTCTCAATACATAATAGAAGAAACATAGAGTAGGTCCCCGAAGTGGAGGACTCACCAACTAGCTTGAATAGTACCAAACTAGCTACGTAGAGGAGGATGATCAACTTGGACTCTGGTCCCTACATGGATACATTATAGATATGGAGTATGCGTTAGTATGTTTGAATGTACTAATAATGTAGGATGAAATACAAACAAGGAGTAAACATCATAATCAAAATGCATAACAATAGGCAATAGGCATAATATAACAATATGACATGTATGATTAATGCATAAGTAAAACATGCTTGAATGAAGAGACCAAACTAGATTTCTAAATGTACAACCCTTTGGTAGGTTAGTGATGATGCCGCCCTATCACTTAGGGGGATGAGTACTACCCCTCATCTAGGTTAGTGATAATGCTATGCCATCATCATGATAGAGAAGAACAAACCCTTCCCTAGGTTGATGAGTACAAACCTCCATCTAGGTTAGTAATGAAGCTTCCCCATCACCAGGTAGAGAAGTGCAAACCCTTCCCTAGGTTGATGAGTACGAACCCTCATCTACGATATTTAGGTTCATAGACACCCTGAATTGGGCATGGTCTAATGCAACACTTTATATAAACTTTATCATGTAAATAAGCTCATTTCATCATCATATAGTCATTCATATCATATCTCATGCTTTGGACCTTTAACTCCTCAAGAAACCGCATCCAAACATTTTATCAAACACTTAGAGGGTGTGTAATGCTAGTATAGAACCATGAAATATAGAGATGAAATCATGCAAGAAAATCCTTTGAAAAACCATCAATCAACACCTTACAACACCCTCAAGAAACATACATCAAAACCCCTCATCAAATCCAACATTATATCCAAGATTTAGAGCTAAAACAATGCTAAAACAACCATACTTTCATGAACTCAATTCATTGTGCAGTAAATTTCTTAATATACAAAACTCACATGTAAAATAAACTTTAAATCATGTAATTTATGTAGAAAAAGAGGATTCGACACCATGGGTGAAAGGACCCAATGATTGAAACCCACATACCTTAGCTTGGAGATGAACTTGTTGAAGATTGGAGATGGAGACTTGAAGCTTGAAAAAGAACCTTGAAGTAGAACCTTAGCTTGGGATGAGGGTTTGGGATTTAAGTTTGGGGAGTGAAAATATGACTAAGTGTTTGAGTGATTATTGGGAAATGTTTAGGATGATATAAGGGTGGAATTTTGCTAAGAATAGGTAAAAAACACATTTGGAAACACTTAGGCCAATACTTAGAAGTCTTGGACTGAACTAAAGAAAATAGTCTCCAAAATGTACTGGGATGGGTCGCAGAGGCGACGAGGAAGCCCCACTTGAATTTGCATTCTTGGAATTTCTTAATTGCTAATCTTTCGCTCTTATATTTGGGTTAGACCCCTTTTTCACCTAAGTTGAACCCCCTGAACAAGAATATAAAGTCGAAATTTTGAAATAGTAAATGGATTTTGAGATATATGGAATTTAAAATTTTGGGCATTCCGAGGCACATTTTTGGGAACCTTTTTGGGGTCATTTGAATATCTTCCCCTTGGGAACATTCATCCCCGAATGTAAAAGGGTGGTACAAGACAAGAAGGATCATAAACAAACCAGCCCAAACTAAAATGCAACATTACACTTAAAACATCATATTTAAAATCTCAACATAAGTGTAAAATCATCATATTTCCCAACTTAAACATCAATCCATATGAAAGACATAGGGGCAGAAACATAAGACTTGAAATCATATAGGGGACTTAGAACTAGTACCTTATATTTGAGTGGAGTGGAAAAGATAAGGATATCACTTTTGCATGTCCTCTTTGGCCTCCCAAGTAGCAAGTTCGATTTGTTGGTTCCTCTAAAAGACCTTAATCGATGCCACCTCCTTGTTCCTCAATCTCTTCACTTTCCTATCAAAGATATGAACCAGGACCTCCTCATAAGTCAAGTTATCCTCAGCAACACCCACAACTTTAAGAGGCATAATAGCATTAGGGTCACCAACATATTTTCTCAACATAGAGACATGAAACATAAGATAAACCAAGTTCATTTCACTAGGCAACTTCAACTCATAAGGTATCTTGCCAACCCTCTTAAAGACCTCATAAGGACCAACATACCTTGGAACAACCTCCCCTTTTTACCAAAATAGACCATATCGTTCATTGGAGAAACCTTCAAATAAAACCAATCACCCACTTTGAATTCAAGGTCTCTTCTTCTCACATCAGTATAAGGCTTTTGATGATTTTGTGTTGTTCTTAACCTTTCCCTAATCATCCTAACCTTCTCAAAAGCATCCATAACCAGATTTGGTCCCAATAAATCCACCTCTCCAAGCTCTAACCAACTGACCAGTGATCTACATCGCCTCCTATAAAGAGCCTCAAAAGGAGAAATACCAATGCTAGAGCTATCGCTATTATTGTAGGAAAACTCAATCAAAGGAAGATGGTCATCCCAACTACCCCTAAAATCTAATACACATGCCCTAAGCATATCTTCAAGGGTTTGAATTATACTTTTGGTTTGACCATCCGTTTGAGGGTGGAAGGTCGTACTAAGGTGAACTTTTGTATCAAGACCCCTTTGGAAAGATCTCCAAAAGTGTGAACTAAATTGTGAACCATGATCCAATATGATACACAAAGGAACCCTATGCAACCTTAATATCTCATGGGATTATCGCTTTGCATACTCATCCCCATATGTAATCTTAACCGGTAGAAAGTGAGCCAATTTTATCATCTTGTCGACCACTACCCAAATGGAATCAAAACCTTTTCTATTCTTGGGTAACCTAACTATAAAATCTATATTAATCACCTCCCATTTCCAAGTGGGAATCTCTATATCTTGAATTAGGCCAAGCAGCCTTTGATGTTCAACTTTGACTTGTTGACAACTATGGCAACTGGAAATGAATTTGACAATGTCCCACTTCACGCCTCACCACCAATACATATCCTATAAGTCTCTATACATTTTGGTGGAATCGGGGTTGATAGAATAGGAAGAGTTATGGGCCTCATCAAGAATTCTCTCCCTTAAACCATTAACACATGACACATACAATCTACCTTAGTATCTAAGGGTCCATCTCCCCCTTGGGAGAAACTTACTGTTTTTCCTCTTTCACCAAGGCCTTCAATTCTAGCATGGAGGAGTCAAGATCTTGTTTTGCTACCACCTCATCAACCAACGAAGAATTAGACCCATCAATAACAACCACCTATTATCAACAACCTCTTCCAACCTAAACCCCAATCAAGCCAATCTATGCACCTCCCTAGACATTTCCCTATCGCCACCATCAATATGAGCTAGGCTACCCATGGACACCTGACTCAAAGCATCCACCACCATATTTGCCTTACCCAGATAATAATGCACACTCATGTCATAATCTTTGAAAAGTTCTAGCACCTTCTTTGCCTCAAGTTGAGATCTTTTTGAATGAAGACATATTGGAGGCTATTATGATTAGTAAAGACATCAACATGCACCCTATACAAATAATGATGCCAAATCTTTAATGCAAACACCACAGCGGCTAACTCTAGATCTTGGGAAGGGCAATTCCTTCATGCACTTTGAGTTGTCTAGAAGCATAAGCTATGACCTTACCATTTTGCATAAGCACACAACCTAAACTAACGCTTTATGCATCACAATACATAACAAAACCCTCAAAACCATTAAATAATGACAATATAGATTGGACATAATGCTATACTTCAATGATTGGAAGCTTCTCTCACACTTATTGGTCCACACAAACTTAACCTTCTTTTGTGTCAATTTGGTAAGCAATAGAGGAGAACCCATTCACAAATCTTCTATAGTAACTTGCAAGGCCCAAGAAGCTTCTAATATCTAGCACGGTTAATGGTCTAGGACAATTTCTAATCACATCTATTTTATTAGGATCCACTTTTATACCATTCCCCGACACCACGTGACCTAAGAATACAACCTCTTTCAACCAAAATTCACACTTATCATGTTTAGCATACAATTTCTCCTCCCTCAATCTTTGCAACACCACCCTTAAATGACCTATATGCTTCTCGCTACTATATGAACAGATCAATATATCATCAGTGAATACCATAACAAGGGAATCAAGGTAAGGTTTGAAGACCCTATTCATTAGGTCCATAAAGATGGCCGGTGCATTAGTCAACCCAAACGACATCAAAACAAACTCATAATGTCCATATCGAGTCCAGAAAGCCATCCTGGGCATGTCACATCCCTTACCCTTATTTGATGATACCAGTACCGAGATCAATCTTAGAGAAGAAGCTAGCCCCTTGCTATTGGTCAAATGAGTCATTAAGTCTTCGAAGAGGATACCTATTCTTGATGGTGACCCTATTGAGTTGCCAGTAGTCAATGCACATTCTAAGTGACCTATCCTTCTTTTTCACAAATAACACCGGGGCACCTCAAGGTGATTGACTAGGTCTAATAAATCCCGTGTCCAAAAAATCTTTCAATTGTTCCTTTAACTCCCTCAACTTCGCCGTGGACATACAGTAAGGGGGTATGGAGATAGGTTGAGTGTTGGGAAGGAGATCTATACAAAAATCTATCTCTCTTTCGGGAGGGACACGGGAAGGACATTTGGGAAGATATCAAGAAACTCATTTACAATGGGGACTGACTCAATGGAAGGGACTTTGGACTCCATATATTTAATCCTCACAAGATGGTAAAAACACCTCTTATAGATCAACCTACGGGATTTAATGCATGAAATGAATTTACCCTTGACCACCACATCTTGACTTTCCCACTCAAGGATGGGTTCATTAGAAAATTGAAACTTGACCCTACGGGTTCTACAATCAATAGAAGCATAGCATGCATGCAACCAATCCATCACAAGAATGACATGAAAGTCTACCATGTCTAATTCAACAAGATTACAAGGTAACAACTTTTGTAAAATGCAAATAGGGCAACTCCTATGAACTTTCCTAACGACAGTAGAGGTACCAATAGGATTATCCATCTCATATGAGTCATGCAATAACTTAGGAACAACATGGAACTTTTTAGAAACAAAATAGGTAACAAAGGAAAGAGTAGCACCTGGATCAATCATAGCAAACACATCAAAATCAAAGATTTTCAACATATCGATAACAACATTAGGGACCTCACCAACCCCTTCTCTCCCATGTAGAGCATAAAATCTATTGTGTATTGGGCGACCACCTTGAGGACCACCTCTCTGAAATGGGACCGCATTAGCACCTCAAACCGTGTCACGATTTCTTGGACGATGTACCTTCTTATGCACAAGCTCCCTACAACCAAAGCATGAATTAGAATCTTTCAAACATGGGCCTTTATGAACCTTCCCACATGTAGGGAATATATCAATTGAAGCCACAACACCAACACCATAAGGCCTAAGGAGGTCATTGGAAAACTCCCTATTAGTAGCATGGTAACAACCTTAGCGTTGATGGAACTAGCCACCCCTTTGGAACTTACCCACAAGACGGGCCCTCTTGGCCTCATGCCCTCTTCTTTTCCTCAATTTCTCCTTCTACATTTGGTTGCCATGGGTCATCAACCGAGACAAGTCCATGTCACTAATTAGTATGGCAGACCGACATTCTTCACTCACCAAGTCGGAGACACCCATCACAAGTTTATTCATCCTAGATCTAGGAGCAGCCACCAAATGAGGAGCACACTGTGAAAGTTGATTAAACTTGAGGGAATAGTCCCTCATACTTATAGCATCTTGTTTCCATTTCATAAACTCCATAACCTTAGCTTCCCTAAGCTTAAGAGGGAAAAAACCGACTAAGGAAGGCCAATTTGAACTCCTCCAAAAGCACCACATTACCAACCCCCTTCTCACCCTTCCATTGATCATACCATATTTGAGCTACCCCTTTGAGTTGGTACGCCGCCAACTCTGCCTTTTCATTCAGCCTAACACCTATATTCAAGATATTGTAGACCTCATCAATGAAATCTTGTGGGTCTTCATCTACCATTGACCCATAGAAAAATAAAGATTCATCCTCATGAAATATCTTACCCTAACTCCCAGAGTAGTAGCATGAGGGGCTTGGTCCTCTTGATTAACTTGGTTGGTCATAACTTAGGCAAGCATAGTGAGAGCATCCGAGAGCTCACCATTGTTAGATAGATCCTTGGGAGTTAGGGCCCTTTATCATTGAATGTTTGGCATGATATAGCATATCAAAGAACAATCTTTAGGTGGAAAAACTCACTATAACCCTATAACATAACATAGAACATAAATAAGAGAAACATTTCCTAAAACGTCTCATAGCCACCTATCCATAGTCATGGCGTGTTTCATAACCGTGAATACAACTATAATACATGTAGTGTGTTGGACTTCGATGATCTATCAACCTAGTGCTCTGATGCAAAGTTTGTGACGACCCAAGTCTAGGGCTTAGACGTGACACGGTGCAAGAGAAACATGAAGGGACCCCAAGCAAGCCTGATTAAACATCATTACACATCCTTGGTTACAGAAACAATAAATCAAGAACCAATGATAGAAGAATGGGGAAACTGGGGCTAAGGAAAAAGCCTGCACAATATCATCATAGTCAAGAGACAAGAGTCAAGCGCATATCATAGATACATAACATGTCCAACAAACACCTATAATACATAGATAAGAGCGGGGGCGTGGACAAAGTAATTGGGCTCACCCTCATAGTCAAATAGACAATAAAGAAAAATGTCTCAATACATAATAGAAGAAACATAGACTAGGTCTGCGAAGTGGAGGATTTACCAAATAGCTTGAATAGCACCGAACTATCCATGTGGAGGAGGATGATCAACTTGGACTCTGATCCTTATGTGATGACATCATGTAGGCATAGAGTATGCATTAGTACGTTTGAATCTACTAAGTATGTAGGATGTAATGCAAACAGGGAGAGCATCGTAATCAAAATGCAAGCAATGGGCATCATACTATAGCAATATGATATATACAATAAATGCATAAGTAAAACATTCTTGAGTAATCATGCTCGTGTAGGATATTATATGTATAGAAGAGACCAAGGTAGATTTCGAAATGTACAACCCTTTGGTAGGTTAGTGATGATGTCGCTCCATCACTTAGGTGGATGAGTACTAACCCTCATCTAGGCTGGTAATAATGCCACCCCATCACCATGGTGGAGAAGTACAAACCCTTCCCTAGGGTTATTAATACAAATACCTATCTAGGTTAGTAATGATACCGCCCCATCACCAGGTGGAGAAGTACAAACCCTTCTCTAGGTCGATGAATACGAACCCCCATCTAGGTTATCTGGGTTCATAATCCCACCGATTTAGGCATTGTCTAATTCAACACTTTATATAGAATTTATCTTGTACATAATCTCATTTCATCATCATTTAGTCCTTCATATCATATTTCATGCTTTGGACCTTCAACTCCTCAAGAAACCACATCTAGACATTTTGTCAAACACTTGGAGGGTATGTAATGCTAGTATAAAACCATGAATTATATAAATGAAATCAAGAAAGAAAATCTTTTGAAAAACCATAATCAACATCTTGCAAAACCCTCAAGCAATATACATCAAAAATCCTTGTTAAATCTAACATTAGATCCAAGATTTAGAGCTCAAAACATGCTAAAATAACCATACTTTCATGAACTTAATTTACTGTGCAGTAAATTTCTTAATATATAAAATCCACTTGTAAAATCAACTTTAAATGATGTAATTTAAGTAGAAAAAGAGTATTAGGTACCATTGGTGAAAGGACCCAATGGTTGAAACCCACATACCTTAGCTTAGAGATGAACTTGATGAAGATTGAAGACGGAGACTTGAATCTCGAAGAAGAACCTTGAAAGAGAACCTTAGCTTAGGATGAGGGTTTGCTACTTGAGTGAAAATATTACTAAGTCTTTGAGTGAGTATTGGAAAATATTTAGGATGATATGAAGGCAAAATTTGTCTAAGTATAGGTAAAAACACGTTTAAAAACACTAGAAGTCTTGGACCAAACTAAAAACAACTATCTCTAAAATGTACTAGGGCACGTCGTGGAGGCGATGTGGAAACTCCACTAGAATTTACATTCTTGGAATTTCATAATTGCTAATCTTTTGCTCTTAAATCGGAGTTAGAACATTTTGACCTAATTTAAACCCCCTAAACAAGAATACGAAATCGTATTTTCAAAATAGCAAACGGATTTTGAGATATATAAAATTTTAAATTTTGGACATTTTGAGGCACATTTTTGGGCACCTTTTTAGGGTCGTTCCAGTATATATGGCACAAGGCGATGAAGCAAGTACAACTCATAAAGTCATAGCTTTCAGCTAGTTTGACTGCCCTTTCTTGCTAAAAATTGAGAGAGATAGAGAGAACTTACTGGTGCACAACAACATTTTAACACTCACAATAAGTAATGGTTGCATCATGAAAACCTACATCACCACAAATTTCACAAATTTATTCCTACATGTTCAATAGAAAAAGTAAGAAATTTAGTAGCTGACCAACTCTTGATCCAGCTTAAGTGAAGCTCGTATTGAGTCTCCTGGATTAGACAATGAACAAGGATCTAGATGCTATCAAAGTGCTCTGCTCAGCTTCTTTTGTCACATAGAATCAACATTACCATATTTAGCATGAAGAAACAAATGTCATTTGCTACACAGGGGGTTTTGAGAACAACATACACAACCTGTTTGGTTAGAGAATAAACCTTGTTGCACAAAATAAATATCTCTAGTCTATTTGTCCATTTAAGGAATTATGATCATACAATCTTTATCATTGTAGCAAAAATGAAAAGAAATATCCAACCATAGTGAAATATGCATTGATGTTAAACTATTTTCAACCTAAAATTTCAACAAGTCAGTAAGTTGAATTTGGAGAAAAGCAAACATCCTTAGAAGTGAAAAGCAACACAATATCCTAATACGGGGCAACTATAAAGTGAAAATAAATTAGGACTTGGGATAGTTAAACTGCTCTCAAAATAATTAGGATTGAAAAAAGGACGTAACAAATAACAACATATTTTGAGTAAATTGTCAAAGCATTCACTTAATCAAATCCCTTAGCGATATAAAAGATATTATCATAGCACTTGAACTTAATTCAAACTTACTTGAGAGTTCACCAACTCAGAAGTTAATATGTCTATTCACACTATGTGCAATATGCCACCCTTACATCTGATGGAATATAACAATATTTGAAAGATGAATATTTTATCCATAAAAGATGGTTAACTGTCACTGTATTTTTAAAAAAAATCTATATTCAAACTATTTCTGGAAATAATAAACCAACAAGAAAGAGATGAAGATAGAGTTAAGAATCAAGTTCAATGAACTTCTAGTGTGTATAAAATTTATTCTCTCAGGATAAAATGGTTTCCTTCAGTCAAATAATGGTACCTCAAATTCATTGAATCTCGAATACACTCAATGGTAGATCATACTAGAGTTACTAACTTGGAAATTTCATTTAGTTCTCATTATATAAGGAAGAATACCACTTCAGGAAGGAAGCATGTTGGTTATTTTTTTTATCTGTCAGTTTCAAGTCTTTTTTAGTTGACCAAGTCTTTGGAAAGTAAATTATTGGTTGAATAAAATTAGGCTAGTAGAATCTTTAGTTTTTAGTCATTGAGTAATAGTAGGAGTTAGTAGACTACTATCTTTCTTTTTCTATTCATAAGAACTCTATTTAAAAGAGTCCAATTGTATAGTTCAAGTATCAGAAAAATCTTAGCTCATTGAATAGATTCCTAGTATTTTCTTTCTCTCCTAAATTTTAGTCTCTGTTAACATTAGTGGTATCAGTACTTGGTTTTAGAAAAAAACACACAGAAAGTGCAGCAACAACATGTGAATCAGTGAATCAATGAATTTCAAAAATTTTGGGTAGGCAGCCATAGCCCGCTTTGATGGTCACTATGACCATTTAAGAATGTTGACAGAAAATTTTCAAAGATCCAAGGAGTACTGGCAAGTGGTTATAGATGGTATAGCAGGACTAACGGAAGGCATAACAGTGACAGATGGACAAAGAGCCGAAGCACAGGCAGTAAAGTAGAAAGACCTCAAGGCAAAGAATTATACTTTTCAAGCAATTGATCATTCAATCTTGGAAACCATTATTTCTAAGGATACATCTAAGCAAATTTGGGACTCTATGAAGAAGAAATATCAAGGATCTATAAGGGAAAAAAGGCAGCAACTTCAAGGGGTTTGTTCATAGCTTGAAACTCTTCGAATGATATTTGGAGAGCTGATTACTAATATTTTTCACGGGTGATGATAGTCATCAACAAGATGCAGATCCATGACAACAATTCAAGTGAAGTTACAATCATTAAAAAGATTCTTCGGACAATGTCACCAAAATATAATTTTTTCATTTTTTTTATTCAAGAATCTCATGATATTGACATGCTTTCAATTGATGAATTGGAAAGCTCTTTGTTTATCCATGAGCAGAAAATCATTCAACAAGAAAAGGAAGAGGTAGCATTAAATTCCTCAACAGATGATTGCTCCAAAGGACAAGGATACAACAGAGGAAAAGCCATAGGTAGAGAGGTCAAGTCAATAGTTGAAATAATTAGTAACGTCAGTACCATAACAATTAAGGCAAAGGAAAGGGACATGGTGGCTACAACTCAAAGCCCTTAGACAAGTCTAAATTTAAATGTAATTAGTGCCACAAATTTGGCCATGACAGATCTGAATGTCAAACAAATTTGTCTAAGGTGGGTGGAGAGAAATCTTATTTTGCCAAAAAAAAAAGGAATGGTAGATATATTTGCTAATGGTTTGACAGATGAAGGAAGAAATAAATAAAAATTTTTGGTGCCTTGAATCCAAATGTAGCAATCATATGAGTAGAGATAAGTCTATTTTCTCTACCTTGGATGAATCTTCTTGAGATAGCATGAAGTTTGGGACAATCAAAAGTAGCGGTCATGGAAAAGGGGCATGTTCTAATTCACTCCAATAGAAATTTGACCTAGACAATTGCTAGTGTTCTTTTTGTTTTAGATTTGAAGGCAAATCTTTTGAGCATTGGCCAATTGCAAGAGAAAGGTAATGGAATTTTTATAAAAAATGGAGTCTGTACAATTCATGATGCCAAACATGGCTTGATTGCTCAAGTTAAAATGAGTAGAAGAAGAATGTTCCTATTGGTATTTTTTGAAAAGGATGAATGGGGCAGCTAAGAGGGTTGAGAAAATCTCTCAATGGATTGAAATGCTTTAAATGGCTTCCAATAATACTTTTAAGCATTGAGGGGCTTTAAATAACCAACATAAAATACAAAATTTGGATGTTTAAAATTGAAAATAACCTAAAATATCTCAACAACTCAAACAACCTAACTAAAATTTAAAATTATCTTAAAACTAAATAGATTATTTTGCTAAAAACTAGTGCAGTAACTAAAAGCAAATTTCAACACTCTTCTATTGCTTTAGTTACTGCAATTTGAAAAACTGTGTTTTATCTTCAAATTCTGCTTTAGTGGTTGTTGTTGAATTACCTTCATTATTTTGAATTTGCATAATTTTATCTTCTTTGTTTTTCTTCTTCTAGTTTAGTACATTAAAAACACCATCAATGATCTTCTCTTGTTTGAAAGTGTTTTCATTTGAAAATTAATAGCATTCACAAAGAGTTGTTATGATAATTTTTTTCCATCACAATGTCACATAAAATATAGTTCTCAAAATAAGATTTTAATATCATTGTTAAAATTTGATAAATGTTATTAGTGAAAATTTGGGGGCATTAATAGAGAGACTATTGCTTGTCATTCTTATGATAAAAGTTGGCTCAAAAATCATATGTGTTGAAAAAACACGAGTTGAAAATAACCCTGATGGGTTAAAATGGGTTAAAACGTAGCCTTACCGGTTAAATGTAGCCCTTAATGTATAAAAAGGTAGCCCTTGCGAGTTGAAAATGACATAGTAGTTCTTTGGAAGAACTCATATATCCCGTAAGATCAATGAGACTCTTGATACCACTGTTGGTTTTTTTAAAAGTATGGATGTGGCAGCAAAAAAGGTTGAAAAAATCTTTCAATGGATTGAAATGCTTCAATGGCTTGCAATAATTTTATTCGTATTGAGGGGCTTTAAATAACAAACATAAAATGTAAAATTTAGATTTTTTAAAATTTAAAATAACTTAAAATATCTCAAGAACTCAAACAACCTCACTAAAATTGAAAATTCAAATTTACCTTAAACTAAATAACTTAATTTACTAAAAACTAGTGTAGTAACTAAAAGAAAATTCCAACGGTTCCCTCTCTACTTCCACAAAATTAATCACACATGTTTCTCTGCCAAATTAAAGGATGAGGCATGGTTACTGCATTTCCGTTGTGGGCACTTGAATTTTAACGAAACTTAGAGAAGTGCAGTAGAAGAAAATGGTGAATGGTCTTCCTCAAATTATAGCTCATTTGGAAACTTGTGAAAGCTATGTTGTTAGCAAACAACCTCACAGTCTATTTCCACATGGCAACTCTTGGAGGGCAAAGGCATCACTGGAATTGTTACATTTAGACCTCTGTGGACCAATAAATTCGAATTCTAATGGTGGTAAAAGGTACTTCATAATATTTATTGATGATTTCAGTAGGAAAAAACATAGGTGTATTTTTAAAAAGAAATTCCGAAGGGTTTGGCATTTTTAAATGATTTAAAGTACTTACTGAGAAGGAAATTGGTAGCCTTTTGAAAGCTCTTCATACTGATCACGGGGAAGAATTCAATTATCAAAAATTCATAAATTGTATAAGCAACATGGAATCAAAAGGCAACTGACAGCATATTACATACCACAATAGAATGGTGTTTGTGAGCAAAAGAGTCATACGATCCTCTCTATGGTTCGCAACATTTTGACAAGGAGTGGTGTCTCAAAAAGTTTTTGGCCGAAAGCGGTTGACTGGAGCATTCATATTTAAATAGAAGACCAACTTTTTTTATTCAAAATATGACTCCAGAGGAGGCATGGAGAGGGTAGTAACCAAGTGTTGACCATTTTAGAGTCGTTTGATGTGTGGCTTAGCTCATGTTCCAGATCAAAAAAGGATCAAGTTAGATAATGAAAGAGAAAAATGTATTTTTCTTGGTGTTAGTAATCAATTTAAAGCTTATAAACTATATAATCCTGACACCATGAAAATTATTATTAGCCATGATGTAAATTTTTTATGAAGATGCTACTTGGTCCTTGAAGGACAAAGGAGAGAAGCAACTTATTTTGGTGGCATTTGAAGAAGAAAATCAGTAGTTAGAGGGAACTGAACAATTCACAAATTTAGATCCAATTCAATCACCAATTTTAGCTCCTACAGAAGAAGAAGAGCAACCTCAAAGATAAAAAAGAAGACCCGCATGGATGGCAGATTTTAAGGTAACTAGAATTGATTGATCTGAAGATCCACTCACTTATTTTGCCCTGTTTTTAGATTGTTATCCTACTAGCTTTGAAGAAGCTATCAAGAATCCAAATGGTGTAAAGCAATGGATCAATAAATTGCAGAAATTGCTAAAAGTAACACTTGGGAGTTGATTGAGTTTTAAAGAAAAAGATAAACAAGGAAGGTGACATCGAGCGGCACAAAGCATACTTAGTAGTAGAAGGCTATAAGAAAGAGTTTGGTATGGCTTATTTTGCAAATATATATCAAATCAGCTTTCTTACATGGGGACTTGGATGAGCAGGTATTTATTGATAAACCTCTTGGTTATGTCAAAGTTGGAGAGAATATAAGGTGTGTAAATCAAAGAACGTATTGTATGAGCTAAAGCAAGTTCCACGAGCTTGGTATAGTCGCATAAATGCTCATTTTTTGAAGGAAGGATTTAAGAAATGTCCATATGAGCACTCTATTGATAAAGGAAAATGATCATTGTTTGTTAATATGTGGATCATTTGATTTTCACTAGAAATGATATCTCCATGGTTGAAAGTTTTAAGAAGTCCATGATGGCGGAATTTGACATGACTGATATTGGGTTCATATATTATTTTCTTGGCCTTGAAGTTGTTCAAACTGCTGATGGAATCTTTATCATACAAAAGAAATATGCTCAGGAAATTTTGGACAGGTTTCAGATGAAGAATTACAATCTGTTAGCAGTCCCACTAAGTTCGATTTGAAGTTCACTAATGATTGTGGAGGAAGAAAAGTTGACAACACTCTTTACAAACAAATAGTTAGAGGTTTGATGTATTTGACGACCACGAGGCCTGATATTATGCACGGTGTAAGTCTTTTTAGTAGATACATGAAAAATCTCAAAGAGATACATCTTCTAGTCACAAAGAGAATTTTTCGCTACTTATGAGGAACAACTAATTATGGCCTATTCTATGCAAAAGGAGAAAAATCAGACTTAGTTGGCTTTACTGATAGTGATTATGTTAGAGATTTGGATGATCAAAAGAGTATGTCTGGTTATGTATTATTAAAGGGGTCGAGATAAATTTCATGGTCTTCACATGTGCAATCAATTTTGACTTTATCAACTGCAGAAGCTGAATCTATAGCAGCAGCAACAGCATGTGCTTGTCATGCAATTTGGTTATGCAAAGTTCTTGAAGAAATTCATTTCAAGCAGAATAGCTCTACTACCATTTGTTGTGACAGTAGTTCAACAATAAAGGTCTCCAAAAATGTTGTTCAACATGGGTGAATTAAGCATATTGACGTTAGATTTTATTTCTTAAGGGACCTTACCAAAGATGGAGTAATTGATCTTATCTTCTACAGGAGTGAATATTCTATTGTTGATGTATTTACCAAATCTCTCATGTTGGCATCCTTCCTGAAGTGCAGAACATTACTTGGTGTTTGCACCTCGGAAAATCACAATTGAAACAAATTGATTTTTACAAGCATGGTAAACTGATAGTGTGACTTTTAGTTTAAGGGAGGGATTGTTGGTTATTATAGTTTTTCTCTTTTAGTTCCAAGTCTTTTTTAGTTGACCAAGTCTTTAGGAAGTAAGTTGTTAGTTGAATAAAATTAGGCTAGCAGAATCTTTAGTTGTTAGTAATTAAGTGATAGTAGGAGTTAGTGGACTACTATCTTTCTTTTTTTGTTAATAAGACTCTATTTAAAAGTGTCTAATTGTGTAATTCGAGTATCAGAAAAATCTTAGCTAATTGTATAGAGTCCAAGTATTTTTTTCCTCTCCCAAATTTTAGTCTCTATTTACATCAAAGCAATGGTTCCAAAATGTTTCACTAGTTCACATATGCATATGGTCAGAAATGTCAAAAATAATGTCGAGGAGTAGCCTGAGGCGTGTCTTCTTTTCAACCATTTAACTAAAGAAGTGCTTCTAATAATTTAACACTTGAAAGTTCCTTTCTCCCAAAATGTTAAGTGACGTTACTTTTTGACTTTATCTCCATTTTCTCCCTTTATTTTCCATGCACATCTCATCGCTAGAACCCAACATTTACCATAGCAAATCATGTTGTGTTTAGTAATGAAGTGTGTATTGAAAAATAAAGATTGAAAGAATAACAAAATGTGGGGGGAACCTAGTAAAGGGAAAATGAGAGCCATTTCTCTCTTATTGGTAGAATAAAGTAAAAATTTTGTCCTTATATAAGAAAACACTTCCTCTAACTCTTAAAAAGTCAAGTAGAGGGGACCCCCTTGTGCCGTCGTCGTTTCTCGCTTGGCTCTAGCTACGGCTTTGGCTTCAGCAAATGATTTGATTGATAAATTTTTAGGATAATTTATTTAATTAATCTGAAGATTTTCCTTTCCTAATATTAATTTTAGTGCATTATTAATTAATTCATAAATGATTTATTAATTACATTATCTTATTAATTATTTATTAATTTAGTTTTTGTGAAATTAATGAATTTAACAGACTTTCAAATTTTGCGCATAAAGTTCTTTTAGAACAGACATCTTCTTTCCTAGAGATGACAAGTCTTTTCTGAACAGGTGAATTCGCACCCAACATTGGCTATAAATAGAGATACTCTCTGCATTTTTTTAAATATTGAATTTCTGAATGTATTTTCTTACAAATAAAATTTTAGTTTGTGTGTAAATCCATTACTGCTTCTTTGAGTTCGTTAAAATTACAAGACTTTAAAGTACTGAAATGCCCCAAAGATGTGTTTCGAAAATGCCCATAATCGTAATTTCAATATATCTTAAAATCTGTATGTGATTTCAAAAATTCGACTTTATATTCTTGTTCAGGGGGAAAAATTATGTCGGAGATGGGTATAACCCAAAGTTTAAATGACCCATAACAAAATATAATTTTCACTAATTCTTTCAGAAACAGTGTCCATCCACGCGCGCTAGGGGCGCAAATTAGTGTTGAAGGACCCTTTGCAATGGTCTGCATCACACTAGTAATGCGGACCAGTGCAGTGTTTTCCCCTATTTTCTATTTTGGCCCAAGAGCGTCAGGGTCATAGCCCTATGGCCACTTAAGCATGAAATCACCAATACTTCGCCATTTTTTCACTCTATATCACTCAAAACCCTCTCATAAACCTCTCCAACACAATATCAAAAATGCCCAAATCTAAGGATTTCAAACTCACATTGGATCTCAAGAACTCAGTCCAAGCTTCAAGTATTCTTCAAATTCTATATCAATGAATCCCCAAATTTAGGTATGTGGGTTTCACCTATTCGGTCCTTTCACCCATGGAGTCCAACCTTCCTATTTTATGAAAATTGCATGTTTTTAAGATATATTACTTGTGGGTATCTCTTATTATGAAATATGAGTATGAATTATATTTGTGTTTTATTAAGTCTTGTTGACTATGCATGATTTGAGCTATGAGAGCTATGAATTATGATGATCTTTTGAGATGAATTTCATCTTACCCCATTTGGAGTTTTGCTACTATATTGGTGGGTTAATTTTAAATTGATTTACTCATCTTGTTACACTCTTGAAATTCATGATTATGAACAAGCATTATATGCCACCAACTGTTTGATAAAATATCAAGTCAAGAATTCTCAAGTTATTTACATGTTTTACAAGTCAAATGACTTCATGATGACTATGGGCTTTCAAGCATGTCTTAAATTCATGAAATTATCTATGATTTTACAAGTTATAAGTTAAGCCCTATTTCAAGATTTTCACCTCTTGTGAGCCATTCATGTTTAAGCAATGGTTCATGTATGATTATGATCTATTCTCATATTTCAAATTAGGCTCACCATTAGAGGTCAAACATGTTGTGAGCTACTTATGTCATGTTATTACAAGTTATTCATGTTATGATTAAAGTATAATTATTTCACCTAGTCTGTGGGATTGGATTTTGGCGTGGACTATCTTCAAGGGTCCATACTCCTTTTCTCCAACTATGTGCCAACATAGGATTATGCTTTATCCTTGCTATACTAGTGGATCCATTTAGTACACTTCATCAACAAATCCTTTACAAAATGGGGCCGGTTCTCTTAAGGAGGGTAACTTCATTCGAAATGGGACGGGCTTTCCTAAGGTGGAGTATGGTTTACTGTGGCAAGTAGACCACCACTTTACCGATGACGGGTAATCATCTGGATTCCAAGTTGTAGCTCGACTGGTCTTACTCATGTCAGTTAAGGTTTCTTCCCACACTATGTATTATGTAAGTTTGAATGTTTACAAGCATGTTTTATTTTAAGAATTGATCATGCATGTCATATTGAGGTCAAATTTATCTATTGCCTATGATTATGCATTATGACTATATAGGCTTATGTCTTGTTGCATTGGATCGCGCATACTTAGTACATTTCAAACATACTAACGTATACTTTGTGCCTATATGATATCACTATGTAGGGACCGAAGCTCCTTTTTATCATCCTCCACGTGGCTAGTGAGATTCATCGAATTTGGTTAGTCCTCAAGTTCGAGGACACTATCTACTTTCTCTTGCTATTTTAAGACTTCATTATGTTGAACATTTAACATTATGAGGGTGAGCTCAAAAAGTGTCTTGTCCCCCGCTCCATTCTAAGTTTCAGGTGTGTGTTGGATATTATGATGAATTTATGCTATGCACTTGACTCTTTATGTCTTGTTTATAATCAAAACTTTCTGTCACGACCCAAGCCTAGAGCCTAGATGTGACCAGGGTATAGGGAACTCGAAGGAATACCAAATAAGCCTCATAATATATTATCACGCATCCTTGATTGGAGAAGCAATAAATGACATTTGAAGAATGGAAATAAGGGCAAAAGTGGCTAAGGGAGAACTTATCATAACATAGAGTCGAGAGATAATTGAATTAAGTCATAGCATAAATACGTAGCTTTGTCCAACAACACCTCTACTACATAGATAAGAGCCTGGGACAAGACATACCACCAGGCTCACCCGCATAGTCAATAAGAACTATACATCAAGAAAATATATCATATACATAGCAAGAGTTCAAAACCTAGGTCCCCGAAATGAAGGACTCACCAATTATCTTGAAAATATCGTACTAGCCACATGGAGGAGGATGCTCAAGAGGGAATCTGGTTCTTACATGGTGATATCATTTTATGCAAGAGTATGAATTAGTATATTTGAATGTATTAAGTATGTAGGATGCAATGTAACAAGTGATAGGCATCATAATTGAAATACATAGCAATAGAATAGGCATAATCTAACAATATGGCTTGTATGATTAATGCTTAAGAAAAATATGCCAAAGTAACTCATGCTCATATAGGGTATCATATGTGTAGAAGAGACCATTTAGATTTCCAAAGTACAAACCCCTTGGTAGGTTGGTGATGATGCTGTCGCAACACCCAGGTGCCAAGGTACAAACCCCTTCATAGGTTACCAAGGTGCAAATCCCTCGATAGGTTAGTGATGATGCCTCCCCATCACCCTGGTGCCAAGGTACAAAACCCTTGATGGGTTACTAAGGTACAAACACCTAGATAGGTTAGTGATGATGCCACCCTATCACTCTAGTGCCAAGGTACAAACTCCTTAATGGGTTACCGAGGTACAAACCCCTTGATAGGATGATCACACCTTACCTCTCATGGTGATTGAGGCATACCCCTCAATTGGATATGGTCAATCCAACACTGTATAGAGAGATATCATATACATACTTTCTTTCTATCATCATCATAAAATCATTCATAACATAAGACATGCTTTGGACCTTCAATTCCTCAAGAAACCATGACCAGACATTTCATCAGACACTTGCAGGGGTGTAATTGGGGTATAAAATCATGCAATTAAGAGATGAAATCATGCAAGAAAATCTATTTAAAACCATCAATCAACACCTTGCAACACCCTCATGCCATATACATCAAAACGCCTTATCAAATCTTACAATAGATCCAAGATTTATAACTCAAAACATAGCAAAACAGTCACAACTTTACATAGCTTTAACATAGTTCATATATATGCTCATACCAGTAAACCCATTTGTAAAATCAACTTTAAATCATATAAATTGAGGAAAAAGGAGCTTAGGGCACCATGGGTGGAATGACCCAATGGTTGAAACCCACATACCTTGACCTTGAAGAATTTCTTGAAGAAGACTATAATGGAGACTTGAAACTTGAAAGAATTCCTTAGATCCGGATGAGGGTTTTGGGACTTGAATCTTGAGAGAAATATTAGTCTAAGTATTTGAGTGAGTATTAGGGAATGTTTATGATGATATGGGGGTGAAATAAGGTAAAGCACAGGTCCACTCATTGAAGGGTCCAGGTCTAAGACTTAAAGCCTTAGACCCAAAAACAGAAAAATGCCCAAACATATGCACTGGCGCGTCGTGCTAGTGTTGCAAACTTTCTTCTGGAAATTGCATTTTGCAATTTTCAACTTTTGTTATGGTTACTCTAAAATTCAGATTAGACCCATTTCCTACTCAATTTGATCTCTTGAATAGGAATACGGAGTCGAATTTTCAAAAAAACAAATGGATTCTTAGATATATGGAAATTACAATTTTCGGCAATTTCGACGCATATTTTTGGCACTTTTTGGGTCATTTCACTTTCCCTTAGTACTGCCTCCTTATTTTTCAAATCTTTTGTGATTGTTGGTTATTTTGCGTCTGCAACTAAGGGATGTGTGAATGATATATCAAGAGGCTTGTTTGGGTTGTCTTCGGACGTCCTATTTGTCATGTCACGTCTAGGCCCTAGGCTTGGGTCATGATAAGCTCGGTAACAAAGCACTAGGTTGTTAATGGTCCTTGGGATCCAACATTCCACATCAATTATAGTCTTATTCGTGGTTGTGAAGTACGCCTCATCTATGAGTAAGAGGCTATGAGGCATTTTAGGAAATGTTTCCCTTCTTCGTAATCTATGTCATGCTATAGAAGTTAAAGTAAGGCTTTTTCGTCTAACTAATGTTATTTGCTATGCTATATCATGTTGATTCCAAGATGAAGACTAAGGAGATCCTGTACACCTGAGGAGCAACCGGCCCGTATCGCTTCTCAAGCTCCTCAAGAAGGAATGGTGGCCCAAGATGAGTTTCGTGATGCTATTACCATGTTGGCTCATGCCATGACCAATCAATTGAACCAAGAGTCCTAACCACCTCATGATCTTACTCTAACCTCAAGGGTAAGGGATTTCACTATGATGAATCCATCGGAGTTCCGTAGGTCCAAGATGGATGAGGATCCTTAAGAATTCATCGATATGGTGTATAAAGTGTTGTCCATTATAGGGGTTAATTTGGAGGAAAAATTGATTTTTTGGCCTACCAACTCAAAGGGGTGGATCAAATTTGGTTCACTAAATGGAATATGGAGAAGGGGAATGATAATGCTATCCCTTAGGAAGAGTTCAAAGCCACATTTCTCAATCGGTTCTTTCCTATCGAGCTAAGACAGGATAACATAATGGAGGTTATGAATCTTAATCAAGGTTTTATAAGCGTGATGGAGTATTCCCTCAAGTTAAACAAGCTCTCAAGATATTCTCCACAATTGGTTGTAGAACCATGATCAAGGATGAACAAATTCGTGTCGGGTGTGTCCGACTTGGTCAATGAGGAGTGTCGTACCACCATACTAGTAGGGGATATGGATTTGTCTTGGCTCATGACCTATACTGAGCAACTAGAGGGGAAAAATCTTAGAAAGAGAAGAAGTGGTGAGTCCAAAAGGGCTCGATTTGAAGGTGGATTACAAGGCTCTAAGGGTAGCCAGTTTCCTTAAGTCCACAAGTTCCAAGGCCAAGAGTCATCCAATGTCTCTAACAAGTGGTTTGCCAATGATAGATTGCCTAACCCAAGAATCAAGGTGGTAATAGAGGAATGACAAATCCTAGTTGTCCAAGGTGTGAAAGGAATCAGAGTGTTCCATGTTTGAGAAATTCTAATGCTTGCTTTAGTTGTGGTAAAGTTAGCCACAACATTGTTGATTGTCCTCATGCTTAACCATACAGTCGTCCTTAAATCGAAGGTGCTAATGCAAGCCAAAAGGAAAGGGGAGATAATCAAGGGGGTGCTCCAAGGAAACGTAGATTCAATTGTGACTAGCTTGCCACTTGTTCATAAAAATAAGGGGAGAATTTAGATTCAAGAAGAAGAAACTAGAGTCTTGGAGAGGTTTCAGGAAGACTCTAGAACATTGTGGACAACTCTTAAAGTTTCTTAGAAGACTCTAGAGAGGTGTAGAATTCTCTAGAGATGTGTAGAAGACTCTAGAGAAGTATGGAACTCTCTAGAGATGTGTGGAAGACTCTAGAGATTTGTGGAACTCTCTAGAGATGTGTGGAAGACTATAGATGTGTGGAGTTTGAAGGAGGATCCTGGAAGATTCTAGAATTGTATAGAAATATCTTGTAGTCTTTAGTTCTCTCTAATGTTGTATGGAAAATTCTAGAGAGAGGACTAAGTATAAATAAGTGAGGGACTTTGGCCCTTAGGTAGTAGTATAAATAGCAGGGCCACTCATTTGTACAAAGCATCTAAGAAAATTGTAGCGATCTTCTAAGTGTTCAAAATAGTCTTCCTTCTAAAGCTCTCTTGTCTTATTAATCTAGTGTTCCCATAGCAATCAAGAGTTAAATACTTACTAGTATTTACAAGATCGTGAAAGAATCATGAGCATATCGACTAGTGCCGCACAAAAGTCTTAGCAAAGCTCTAAGTCCATGACAGAGTGGTATCATAGCAAGTTCGTACTAAGGGAAGCATGGCAACCGAAGGAGATATCAAGACCACCAGCACCACCAACATTATGTTGGATGTTGGCATAAAATGCAATGAAAAGAAAAGATCCAAGAAGATAGAGGAGGTGCCAGTTGAACCGACACCAAGCGAGGCGATAACAACCCACTTACTTTTGACTGCTAAGTTGAGTGACAATGAGCGAGGCAAAGATCCCACGATGTCATGCTTGACAAAGGTTGGGTCATGATGGTAGATGCTACTAGAAAATTAGTAGAGTTCTTAGGCAAGTGCTTAAATCAGTTCGGTGGCAAGTTCCAGACCTTAGAAGGATTCACCTTTGAGAAGAATAATAACATCCAGAAAGAGTTGCGCGAATGTTAGGTAGTAGAGTACGAGCTAAAGGAGACCATCACTTCCTTAGAGTGTCAGCTCTTGGAGGCACTAAGAAAGATAAAGTCCATGAGCGCTACCATAAAGACCATGGGCACCACCATGGAGGCTATGAGTGCAAGGATAAGGGCACTCGAGAAAGGCATTATTGATGGGAGATACATAGGGATTGTTGGAGAAATGGATGCCAAGATTGAGGCTTCCAAGCCACCTGTCTTCAAAGGCGTTCGAGACACGCAAAAGGTGGAGAACTTCTTGTGGTACTTAGAGAATTACTTCAAGTGTAACAAGGTGAGGAACAATGAGATAAAGATCAACATAGTTGTGTTGTATCCGACGGAGGTGGTCATGTTATGGTGGAAACAAAAGTATTTGGAGATAGGGAAAGGGCTATGCGCCATCTACATATGGGAGCAGTTCAAGAGCAAGTTCAAGAAAGCCTTCTTCTTGAACAATGTTATCTATGAGGTGAAGTGAAAGTTCAGGAAGCTGAGGCAGATATGTAGCATAAGGGCCTATATGAAGGACTTTACTACCCTTACGCTCCAGATCCCTAACCTCATGCATGATGACATGATGTTCAACTTCATGGATGGCCTACAAAATTAGGTCAGGACGGAGCTGGAGTGTCGATAAGTTAGGAACATTGACGAGGCCATCACACAAGTAGAGGCTTTGATGGACCCTCAACATTATAGGTGAAATAAAGACCGAGGGGAGGACTCGGATGGTAGTCATGACCAAGGTGGGGGACATAGTAGCAAAAGCAAGTGTTGGCAGCCACATCCTAATTATCAAGACACCGATAGGTCTGATAACAGGAAGGTCAATCATCAAAGTAGTGAAGAGGACAAAGCACAAACCAAGAAAGAGTTTAACTGTTACATATGCAGTGGCCACATAGCTATAAGAAGTGCCCCAAAATGAAGAGCCTTGGTTCCATACTATAAGAATGGAGGAAGTAGAAGGCGCATGAAGACACACCTAAGTCAGAGAAATAATTAGACATAACTCGGGTAGGCATAATTGGGCTATGTAGAGCTGTCACATTGCAACCAAAAAAGCAGAGGAGTATAGTTCACAGCACATAGTTATGATGATCAATGGGCAGCCCGCTCGTGCTATGGTCGACACAGGCGCAGAGGCTAACATCGTTACTAAGTCTGCGGCAACCAAGTTGGGACTAAAATATAACCAAAGTAAAGTGCATTTTAGGATGGTCAATGACTAATGACTCCTATATGTGGAGTTTCTCATGAAGTCAGTATAGCATTGGGTAAGTGGCATGGCAAGGCCAACTTCTATGTTACCCCGATAGACCTCTTTGACATCATACTTGGTCAGGAATTTTTTTGGAACTACAATGTGCTGATCGACCCCTACCTCCAACAACTCGTGGTCTTGGAACAAAGAGGTTCCTGTATGGTGCCCTCAGTACAGATGCCTAAGTTAGGGGGATAAGTTTAGCTATCGAATTTGCAGCTTGTGAAAGGGTTCCAAGGTAAAAAACCATTGTTATGTTCCACGTCTGCTAAGAGAAAAAAGTGTTCAGAAGAGAAGCCATAGAAGGAAGCCAAGAAGGAGAAAGGATGGACAATTGCATCAGTGCTCATCGAGCACAAAAAGGGAGAAAATTGCAAAAAAGACCACAAGGGGATGGCATAAAGACTTATGGTAGTCTGATGTTGAAGAATGGGAGTTCGAATAGCAAATTACGGCAAGGACATTGGAACATCAGGTGGGAGAGAGTTTTATAACCCACCGGGGAGAATTTAGATTCAAGGAGAAGAAACTAGGGTCTTGGAAAGGTTTCTGTAAGACACTAAAACATTGTGGACAACTCTTAAAGTTCTTTATGTAGAATTCACTAGAGATATGTGGAAGACTCTAGAGAAGTATAAAACTCTCTAGAGATGTGTGGAAGACTCTAGAGATTTAAGGAACTCTCTAGAGATGTGTAGTAGACACTAGACATGTGTGGAGCTTGAAGGAGGTTCCTGGAAGATTCTAGAATTGTATAGAAATGTCTTGTAGTCTTTAGTTTTCTCTAGAGTAGTATGGAAGATTCTAGAGAGGGGACTAAAGTATAAATAAGTGAAGGACTTCTAAGTAATTATAAATTATACTTTGTCCCCTAAGTAGTAGTATAAATAGGAAGGTCACTCATTTGTACAAACCATCCAACAAAATTGTAGCAATCTTCTAAGTGGTCTAAAGAGTCTTCTTTCTGAAGCTCTCTTATTTTCTTAATCTAGCATTCTCTTAGAGATCAAGAGATACAGGCTTACTAGTATTTGCAAGATCATGAAAGAATCATGAGAAAATCGACTAGTGCCACACAAAAGTCTTAGCAAAGCTCTATGACCATGACACTATTGTTTGACCTTAGAGATTCAAGATAAGAGGTCGTACGGCGCTAGTCGGTTTGCCTACGATTCTTGCCCGATCTTGCAAAAACTAGTAAGCCTTCCAACTTTGGACCGCTAAGGGAATGCTAGATTAAGAAGACAAAGAGATTTTAAGAAGGAAAGACTTCTTATTACTTGGGAATGCTTTACAAGACTTTGATTGCTTGTTGATTTCTTGATGCCTAACAAGAATGCCAAGAAGGGGTATATATGCTACTCTACCTCCTCAATGGACGACTAGGATTAACGTAATCCAACGGTCAAGGTTAATCCTCTAGATTCTTTCTAACAAATATCTAGATATTTCTTACTAAATATCTATGAAATTTATACAAGTTGGCTACCCAAAACCGTTGTACAACTCTCTAGAACATTCTAGGACTCTCTAATGCTATCTTCAATCTTCTGCACAACTCTAGAGAGTTCCAGAGTCTTCCAAAGCATATCGAATGCATTTTTTGTACTGTTTTGGGCAGAAATATAGGTGGTATATGACACACTCCCCCACCTTAAATTGCGATGACCTTGGTGCAATGCTGCTGTAGGAACTCCCTGTCCTCCACCTCCCGACTGTCGTATCTTCTTATACCATCCCTTTATAGCCTTTTTTGGAGTTTGTTCCCCCTTCATGTTCGAGTCGCACTACTATAACTGACCGTCCTTCAGCACCCTTGGCTTCCTTCGACGACTCCTCTTCTGGTATCTTCCCTTCTTCATGGGCATGGCACACAACATTGGCTGCTTATCCTGGAACCCATCCATAAGCTGCATGGCTGACAGCTGCACCTGTCCCCCTAACTTGGGCTTCTGCACTAAAGGTACCATGCAGGAGCTTCCCTCCTCAAAGATGACAAGTCATTGGAGGTAGGGAATAATCCCTGCAGGGCACTTTTGAAAAAATTCCTCCTTAAGGACGATATCAAAGAGATCAATTGGAGCGACATGGAAGTTTGTCTTGCCATGCCACTTTCCTAAAGATATATCAACTCCTCGAGCAACGCCATTTACTGGAGTCATTGGCACATTGACCATCTTAAGTCGCGCATCGCTTGGGTTATATTTTAGTGCCAATTTGGTTGCGGCAGGCTTAGTCATGATGTTAACTCTGTGCCTGTGTCGACCATGGCATAAGCAGGTTGCCCATTGATTATGATGTCCACGTATTATATCTGGCATCCTTCGACTTCCCTGGCTACTGCATGACTACACCGCATAGCCCAATCACTCCCAACTGCACCATGTCTTAATCTTCCCCTGATTCGGTTACTTTCTCCTGTGCCTTTCTCTCCTTTTGTTCACATGATATGGCACTAAGGTTCATCAGTTTGGGGAATTTCATATACCCGTATGTCCCCCGCACATGTAGTACTTGAACTCCTTCTCAGCCAGAGCCTTGCCCTTGTCATTGCCCTATCGCTCGACCCTACTATTTTCAGGCCTACTAGGATCATGATACCTGAGATGTGTCTTCCAACCCTGGCCTATGCCACCATCTCCCCTTCCTTGGTCATGACCATTGGGATATGGCTGCCAACCCCAGCCTCTACCACCGTCTCCCCTACCTTGGTCATGGCTACTAGTCGTGTTGTCTCCCTGGTCTCTATCTCGCCTGTCATATTGAGAGTCCATCAGGGCCTCCTCCTAGGTGATGGCCTCATCGAAAGTGGAAACCTGTGGATGCTCTAGTTCCATCTTATCCTAACCCTGCAATCAGTCCATGAAGTAGAATAACATGTCTCCCTCCGTGAGGTTGGGTATTTGAAGTGTGAGCATTGTGAACTCCTTTATGTAGGCCTTTATGCTGCCCAAATGCTTCAAACCCCTAAGCCTCCTTTTGGCTTCATAGACGATATTACTTAGGTAGAAGGTCTTTTTAAACTCTGCCTTAAACTGTTCCCATAAGCCGATCATGAAGAGTCCCTTGCCTATCTAAGCCTCCTTTCGCTTCCACCATAATATAGCCATCTCCGTCAGGTACACTATGACCATATTGATCTTTGTATCTTCGCCTATTATCTTGTTGCACTTGAAGTAACTCTCCAGGTGCCATAAGTTCTCCATCTCTTGTGCATCTCGAATGCCTTTGAAAATGGGTGGCTTGGGAGCTTCAATTTTGGCCTCTATTTCCTCGACAGTCCGAATGCATCTCCCATCAATCACTCCTTCTTCTAGTGCCCTCATCCTTGCACCTATAGCCTCTATGGTCTCGGTCATGCCCTTCATCGTGGCGCCCATAGCCTCCATCTTGCTAAGTGCCTCCATGATCCGACACTCTAAGGACGTGATCATCTCCCTCAGCTTGTACACCGCCAACTACTGTCCATCCAACTACTTCTGGATGTGCTCATTCTCCTCAAGGGTAAGCTCCTCCAGTCCCTTAAACTTGCCATCAAACTCATTCAAGCGATGGCCTAAAAACTCTACTGCACATCGGGTAGTATCTACCCTCTCGAGGCATCCTTTGCCGAGTGGGATGTAGAAGGGATCCTCGCCTCGTTCATTATTGCTCAAGTCTATAGTCGAAGGACAGTGAGTTGTTATAGCGTCACTTGGTGTCAGTTCAGCCGGCACCTCCTCAGCCTTCTTGGAGCCTTTCTTGCCCTTGCGCTTCTTGCCAATATCCAGCATAATGTTAGAGGTGGTGGCTTTAATGTCTCCTTCGCTTGCCATGCTTTCCTTTGTTCAAACTTGCTCTGATACCACTTTGTTATGACCTTAGAGATTCAAGATAAGAGGTTGTACGACACTAGTTAGTTTGCCTACGATTCTTGCCCGATCTTGCAAACACTAGCAAGCCTTCGAACTTTGGACCGCTAAGGGAATGCTAGATTAAGAAGACAAAGAGATTTTAAGAAGGAAAGACTTCTTATTACTTGGGAATGCTTTACAAGACTTTGACTGCTTGTTGATTTCTTGATGCTTAACAAAAATGCCAAGGAGGGGTATTTATACTACTCCACTTCCTCAATGGACGGCTAGTATTAACTTGATCCAACGGTCAAGGTTAATCCTCTAGATTCTTCCTAACAAATATATAGATATTTCCTACTAAATATCTATGATATTTATACAAGTTGGATACCCAAAACCGTTCTACAACTCTCTAGAACATTCTGGGACTCTCTAATGCTCTCCTCAATCTTCTGCACAACTCTAGAGAGTTTCGGAGTCTTCCAAAACATGCCAGATGTGTTTTCTACACTATTTTCTGCAAAAATATAGGCGGTACATAACACTATGCATTTCAAGGGAGACAAGGAGTTGATGAGGTGCCCAAAGTTGTTATCGGCATGTTAAAGGTTTTTGATTTTGATTTGTATGCATTGATAGACCTAGGTCCACTCTTTTATTTCTCATTTTCTTACTAAAAATCTCCATGTGTGTCCTGAAATATTATGTGAACCTTGTGAAGTGTCTACCCCCATTGGTAAGTCCATTATTGCTAAAAGAGTCTAACAAAATTGTCTCGTGTTCATATTGCATAAAGTCTTGTCTTGTGATTTTATTAAATTAGATGTGGTGGATTTTGATGTCACTCTTCGGATAGATTGGTTGCATGCATAATACGCTTTTATTAATTGTAGAACCCATAGGGTTAAATTTCAATTCCCTAATGAGCCATCCTTGAGTGGGAGATTAGTAATATAGTGGTCAAGGGTAGGTTCATTTCTTGTCTTAAAGCCCAAAAATTAATTTCTAAAGGTTGTCTCTATCATCTTGTGTGGGTTAGGGATATGGAATCTAAGTCCTTACTATTACTGTTTTGGTAATTAATGAGTTTTTTAATGTCCTTGCCGATGATATTCCCAGTGTTCCTCCCGAAAGGAAAATAGACTTTGGTATAGACCTCCTTCCTGATAAACACTCCATTTCTATTCCCCCTTACCGTATGTCCCCGGCGGAGTTGAAGAAGTGAAGGATCAATTAATAGATTTTTTGGAAAAGGGTTTCATAAGGCCTACCATGCAACCTTGGGGTGCTCCGATATTATTTGTGAGGAAAAAGGATGATTCTCTTAGAATGTGCATAGACTAATGACAACTTAATAGGGTTACCATAAAGAACAACCCTCTATCAAGGATTTATGACCTTTTTGACCAACTTCAAGGGGCTAGTCACTTTTCAAAGATTGATCTTCGGTATAGTTATCACCAAGTGAAAGTGAGACAGTGTGACATTCCCAAAGTAGTTTTCGGACTAGGGGTGCACATTTTGATTTTGTCGTTGTCTTTTGGATTGACCAATGCATCAGTTATATTTATGAATCTCATGAATATGGTCTTTAAACCCTACCTTGATATGTTTATGGTGGTCTATATTGATGATATCTTTATTTATTCTCATAGTGAGGGAGAGTATGTGAATCACTTGAGGGTGGTATTGTAAATGTTGAGGGATGAGAGGTTGTATGCTAAATATGAAAAATGTGAGTTTTGGTTGAAAGAGGTTGTATTTTTGGGACATATGGTATTAAGGTGGATCCTAAAAAGACGAAGTTGATAAAAAATGTCCAAGGTTAAGCTTATCATGGCTTTTCATCCTCAAACGGATGTTAAAGTTGAAGGACTATCCAAACTCTTGTGGATACGCTTAGGGCTTGTGTTTTGGAGTTCAAGGGTAGTTGGGATGAACATATTTTACTTATTGAATTTGCTTACAACAATAGCTATCACTATAACATCTGTATGGCTCCCTTCAAAACTCTTTATGATAGACATTAGAGATCCCCGGTTAGATAGTATGATGTGGGGGAGATGGCTTTGTTAGGTTCGAATTTGGTTATGGATGCTGTGGAAAAAGTGAGGTTGATAAGGGAAAGGTTGAACACGGCTCAAAGTATACAAAAGTCATATTTTGATGTAAGAAGGAGAGATATTGATTTCATGGTTAGTGATTAGGTTTACTTGAAAGTCTCACCCATGAAGGGTGTGGACCGATTTAGCAAGAAAGGTAAATTAAGCAAGGTTTGTAGGGCCTTATAAAATTTTGAAAGAGTTGGTAAGGTTACTTATGAATTGGATTTGCCTATGGAAATGAATATGATTCATCCAATTTTCCATGTGTCTATGTTGAGGAGATATATTGGTGACCAAAGTGCTATAGTGACCATAGAGGTTGTGGGTGTTATAGAAGATAATTTGACCTATGAGGAGGTCTTGGTGGAGATCTTGGATAGACAAGGAAAGAGGTTGAGGAACAAAGATGTAGCTTCCGTCAAAGTCCTTTGGAGGAATTAACAAGTTGAAATTACCACATGGGAAGCCGAGGCGGACATGAAAAAGTGATACCCATATCTCTTCCACTCTGCTCAAGCCAAAAGTAATAATTAAGGCCCATATCAGATTTAAAGTCTTAAGTTTTAGCCCTCATATAATCTTGCATGCATTCAACGT
>JAOTQJ010139196.1:18158-39495 GCA_025642045.1 Solanum sejunctum | reverse complement strand
AGAAGAGGCTTTAGAGGAATTGAGATTTTGGGTTGATGCTGGTTTTAGGGGTTTTGGTTGTAAACTCAGGTGATCCAGGAACCACTGGAGCACTTTCAGAAGCAGCATGATGGATATGGATCTTTTGGGATGCAGGTGATTGTTAAAGCATATGACTTGCATTATATTGTTGTTGGTTGTATAAACAAAGAGATTCCTGAGTGGTGTCTTATTATTTGGACCGCCGACATCTTAGAAAAGGTCATAAAACTGACGAGGGAGGAAGCGGAGATTCATGAAAAAAAAATCTCCGACTTGGTATTGCATAATACCACTGATGTTGCCGGTGCTCATACTTCAGAATTTTGTAGGAGTACAAGCATGAGAGAAGAGATTGCGAGATTTTAGGAGGTGATGGACACACTAAGACGGCAGCTAATCAGAGGATCATCTCATTTGGATGTCATCTCAATCGCAGGCATGGCCTGATTGGTAAGACAACTCTAGCTAACAAACTATTTCATGATCGGTTAGTTGTCTCTCATTTTGAAGTCCATGCCCAATGTTGTGTATGTCAAGTATATACACGGAATAACTTGTTACTAACCATTCTTTGTGGTGTTAAGAAGGGTACATTTATAAAGGATGAACTACTAGAGAATGAATTAGCAGATATGCTGCAGAAACTTCTAAAGGTTCAGAGGTACCTTATCCTCGTTGATGATGTCTTGGAAGCTGCTGCATGGGATGATCTATACGTTTGCTTCTGTGATGTCAATAATGGAACTAGAATTATCCTGACAAATCGCCTTGGTGATGTGTCATCCCATGTAAACTTGTCAGTGATCCGCATTTACCTCGAATATTTACTACAAAAGAAATTTGGACGTTATTGAAGGATAAGGTGTTCAACAAAAGTTTCCATAGTTCACTTCTCAAGATACGTTTCCACTCTTCAACTTCTGATTCAGAGTGCGACATGCAAACCTGGCTACAATTTGTTTCCGGCCTCTTCGAGTTCTGGATATCCCATAAGATCCATGTTTTCAAATGCTTGTCTTTTGAACAAAGACCAAAAGACTTTTGTAGATAAATTGTCTATGCAAATTTGCTCATTTGCCACATCAAGGCAGAACTCTCTTTACGTGTCGTCACAATGATCTTACATCCTATATCACCTTGTACAAAAAGATTCCTCAAGTCATCCCACTCATTAGCGACACTTCGAGCTTCATATTATTGAGAATATGTCTCTAGTTAGGAAGGAGTGGAGAGCGTGTATTTGAGTAGAGTATTAGTAAGGTGGAGGGTTGTTTTGTCTTGAGAAAGTTAACGCTTGTTAGTGCCTGTTGCAGAAAATTTGAGTGATTCTATATTAAGTGCGTAAAACGGTGCATGGCAGGACCTCTTCGTCAAGCAATATTATCATTCGGAAAGTGCCTTCATGCCTTGTAAGGTATAACTGATTATTTCCATCGCCATGTGTGTTGTCGCTGTATGGTTAAAACAATTGTAATGCAATTGCTGGAATAGTTGTAATCTGTACATAAATGAGTGGGGAAGAATAGTTTGTGACTCACAATGAATTGCTACAGCACGAGTGTTTAAAAAGATGGTTTGTAACTCACAATGCATGAACGTCAACTGCATCACTAAAAACAGATGAATGGACGATGTAGGCATTCTTATGATAGAAGGCGTAAGTTGGAAACAGATTATGTAGTATCAAAATGCTAAAGTTAAAAATTGATCAAGTAAAAGTAGTGGAAAGGAGCGCTAGGGAAGTGGTAATTACCAGAGGATAATGACATTGTAACAACTGTAATGTAGTTGTGGGAATACATATAGTCTGTACATAAGCAAGACTATAAGATAGAGAGTTCCAAACTTCCGATATGTGAGCTATTTTGCTTTGCGGGAGGAACATTGTTGAGCAATTTCACTGCTTTTAACAGTAGCAGAGGATAAGGACATTGTTACGACTGTAATGTAGTTGTGGGAATACAAATAGTCTGTACATAAACATATGTATAAGACAGAGAGTTTTGAACTTCTGATTCGTGAGCAATTTTGCTTTTGCGGGAGGAACGATGTTGTGCAATTTCATTGCTTTTGACAGCCGCAACATTCTTTTACTTTCCCCTCTAAAACCAAAACTCCAATAAGTCAGGATTGGAGGATCACCAGATCGTCCTTTGATGGATGGATCATCTTTATAGTGCACAAGCAAAAAATACACTGCCAGAATGAGTTAGCCGATGGCATTCTGATGCAACTATTGAAATTTAAGTTTCTTTTCTATCGAAAGAGCACATCCGTTTGCAGCAGACGTAGAGTTTGGGGTAGTGATGCGGTAACTCTTTTTTAAAAAGTAATATTAGTTTTTTTAAAGGGTATTTTAGTAATTTGACATTGAAAATTGTGGAGTTGATGCTTTTAAAATTTTATATTTATATATATATATTTATTTATTTATTTTAGACTTCTAAACCACTGGTTTGCAATCTAATTAGGACAACTCTTACCCACCATATATTATTTAAGAGGAAAAATAAAAATAAAGAACCATGTTTAATACCTGATCCCGTGTTTTCTACTACAAATTATCTAATCAGTACGTACAAACGATATTTCTTAGCAAAGTAATTTTTTTATTTTTGTTTTGGCATTGGATTGATCCTTTTTATAAAGTCATCATTTATTTTTATACACAACACCCTTTTAGCGGCAATACATTTACCTTTCATATTGCCATAAAAGCATTTTTTGGCAATTGATTAAATGTCATACAATATAAGATCGTTAAAACATCTAGTGACATTTATTTCGAACGTCGGTAAAGACCCATACTATTGATGCTAAAAATAATTACTTTTAGTGGCAGTTATTTAGCGGAAAATATTGGGAATAAATCTGGCACAGAAAATAATAATTGTGGTAACAATAGGGTAATAATAATGTCACACTATGATACATTATTATTGCTCATAGATTCATTACAAGTTTCACGGAAATCACTAAGAGTTGAAATTTATTTGAATTCAAACACTTGACTTATTGTTGAAGATCCTTGAATAAACCTCAACATCTTTAGTGATTTATGGGACCATAGCCCGTTTTATCACTACACAAAAAGCTATATTACTGTATTTTGGTTTATCGATACACCGGGTATACTTGGTTATATACAATTAAAAATAAAAGTGAAGTCGCCTCTTTGTTCCAAAATATTCATCCTTTAGTAGAGAATATTTTTCAAAACAAAAATTAAATATCTTAATTCAGATGGAGGGGGTGAATATAAAAGTATTCAGTTGTATCTTCAGCAAAATGGGATTGAACATTAAGTTTCACCTCCCTACACACCACAATGCATTGCAAAGCTGAACTTCGTCATCGTCATATTGTTGATTCTTCCGAAACCCTTCCCTATGAATTAAGCATCCCTACCACTAGAACTATGGTCTTTTGCCTGCGTCATGCCGTTTATCTCATTAATTGAATGCCAACACCAACCTTAGATAAAGAGTCTGTAATGACCCAAATATTGTACGACATCATTGAAACTTGAGGATTTCGTTTTTGGACAAAATTTGGACCAAGTATCTTCTCAAAGGAGACTACACAGCTCATGTGACATGATACGGGCCGTATGGCCCGCTCTGGAGTTGATTTTGTAAATTTTTTCTAAGTATGAGATCTTCAAGCTCAAGCTAGGTTCACCTTCAAGCCTTTAATTGAAGCTCATATAAGTTGTTTAAGGCCATCATGGGTCTCCTACATCAAGTCAAGTTCAAAGGAATTTCATTAGCTAAGTTTTTCATAAGTACCGATTGAAAGGTCAACTTTAAATGGGCGTATCTTTTAGAACAAAATGAACTGGGTGGCCCACCAAATCTCAAATTTAAGCTCTTTGAATTAGCTTTCCAAAGCACTTGATCTCACCTCATTTCGAGTTCAGAGAAAGAAGTTATGACCATTTTCGTGAAATCTATCAGTGCTAGACAGGAGGCTTCACGACCCATGCAGTGCTTCACGACCTGTGAAGCTATGCGTGAGATGTTGCGGGTAAATTTAAAGGGGTGTTTTACTGAGGAGTTTTTGATATTTTGACCCATCCCCAATGCTTTTTAAGACCTTTAAATCCCCCTTTATATTCCTAAACCTCTCCTATACTAATTCCAAAAACCTTCATTCAAGACTAATTCACTCGAGCCACTCTAGAATCTATTCCAAAGAACTCTTGAAGATTTTCAACTTGGGAACAAGAAGGCTCAATTCTTCTTCAAATTATTTTGGATTTCTTTATCTTTATGGAGGTATGTGGTTTTTGATCCTTGGTTACTTCAAATCAAGGAGACCAAATTATTTTTAATAAAATCTACATGAATTTTACTTACTTTAATTTAGGGTTTTAAATATTATGATTCCTTAAATTTCAATAATGGATGGATTATTAAGATGATTTAATCTTTGAAATATTGAATTTCATCATTTTATGAATCTATGATTATTCATGTCCCTTTTAGAAGCTGGTTTGAGCAAGGGTGGTTTATACATGATTTTAAATGTGGATTTAATTATGAATTTACTTCAATTTCATGTTATGTTATTAATTTTAGATTGAATCTAAATTACCCATGCTATTTTCACATTATTCATAGCATATGCATTCATGTTCATGAGAATTTATGGAAATTATGAAGTGGGTTAAGCCTAATTATGTTCTATGATATGGTTTTGATAATATATTGGTTATGACAACAATGTCATCATATATATGTCTATGATTTTGTCTCTTTGAGGATTTTGGGTGCTTGCAACATCTTTTATATGAATGGGCTATTCCTATGCATGAGTTTTATGACTATGAATTATGATTTTGGCATTTGAGCCTAAGTATGAATTATTATGAAGAAATGTTTGGTTTTTAAGACTAAGAATGCATTGAAAGAATTTGGAGAATGACTATTGCCTCTTTTGAAAGCTTGTATATATATGTATATGTATTCTCGTGAGATGACGACTTACCATCAATGGATTGGGGGCGTTAAAGCTATCCCCAAGGGATCTCTCCCTTTCCTTCAACAATGTGCTAGCATAGGAATGGTAGTCATCACCGAAATGACCGGATAGTAAGGGATGAATATTCATTTATGATATGATATGATATATTTTGATATGAAAATCCTTTTGTATGACCGTGTCATTAGAAAGATGGGCACGACATACGAAATGATTAGATCATAAAATGTAGTGTAGATTACCTTTAGCAAGTAATCTTCTCTCACCGATAGGAGTCCAATATCACACAAATTCATGTAATAGCTTGTATGAGTTTGAGATGCTGGCTATGGTCACATCCCTACTATATATGAGCATCATTTGCATTTCATGCATCATGAATTTCATAGCATCTTGTTATACTACTTTCCTTGTTATATATATCTCTTTTTATATTATGTGCCCTTGTCATCAAATATCTTATGCAGGTTCTTGTAAGTTACATGCATTCCATCCTGCATACTTAGTACATTCAAATGTACTAACGTATACTTTTGCCTACATGATTTCACCATGTAGGGACCGAGGACTAAAATCATCCACTGTACGACTTTAACTTGGATCTCAAGTTTTGGCTTGTTGTAGTGAGTCCTATCTACCAAGGACAAGACAACATTCCTCTATATTATCTAGATTTTGCTTATGCTATCTTTAAGGTTAGTGATGATAGCACCCATCATAAGAGTTTATAAATTGTGTTCACTCAAAGGGACCATAACTTGAGGCAAAGTAGAAGGTTGGAACTCCTAAAGGGTTATGACATGGGTGTATGACCAAATACCGACAAGGCAAACATGATAGTTGGCACTCTTAGTGGACTATTTATAGGAAGTGTGGCTTATGTTACTGAAGGGAAAGGAGAGTTGGCAAAGTATGTTTATCGTTGGCTAGATTGGGTGTTAGTTTGGCCAACTACAATGATGGTGGTATCCATATTTGGAATAGGGTCAAATCTTTGTGGATGTGGATGAGAAGGTAAGACTTAGACCCATCATTGGTTGAGTGAAGAATTTTGTTATAGAAAAGAAGATAGAGGATTTTTTTCGAAAGGGAAGATAGTGTAATTAGGTACCAAGATCGATTCTATGTTTTGAATGTCGATGGTCTTAGAGAGGTGATCATGATTGAGGCCCATAACTTTCATTGTCATTTTTGTGTTTTTTTTATCTCAATGGTCTTGTAATCATGATTAAGGCCCATAATGTCATTGTTCGATTCACTTGAGATCTACTAAGAGGTACTAAGGTTTGAGAGAAGTGCATTGGTCGCATGGTTTAAAGAAGGATATAGCCAAGTTCGTATTCAAATGCCTTAATTATGTACAAGAGAATATAGAACACCAAAGGCCTAGTGGTTTGACTCAAGATATTAAAATTTTTACTTGGAAGGGGAAAAAGGCAGACATGGATTTTGTGGATGGTTTTTCTCAAACTCGAAAGCAATAAATTCAGCATCAGAGATAATAAAGTGGGATAACTGGGCTAAGGGACACTTTTATATCATAGACATCAAGAACAATAGAGTCAAGGCTCTTAGCATAGATACATAACATGTCCAACAAACACCTCTAGTACATAGATAAGAGTAGGGGCCAAGACAAAGTAACCGGTCTCACCCTAATAGTCAAAATAGACAATAAAGAAGAATATCTCAATACATAGTAAGAGCAACATAGACTAAGGTCCTCGAAGTGGAGGACTCACCAACTAGCTTGTGTACTATTGAACTAGCCACGTGGAGGAGGAGGATCAACTTGGGCACTAGTTTCTACATGATGACATCATGTAGTCATAGAGTAGGCGTTAGTACATTTGAATGTATTACGCATGTAGGATACAATGCAACAAGAATTAGGTATTATAAATTAGAATGCATATCAATAGTTAATAGGCATAATATAACAATATGGCATATATGATCAATGCATAAGTAAAACATGCTTAAGTAACTCATGCTCATATAGGATATCAAATGTTTAGAAGAGATGAATCTAGATTTCCTATGTACAAAACCCTTGGTAGGTTGGTCATAATAGCATCCATCACCCTAGTGTATAAGTTACAAAATCCTCAGCAAGGTTAGTGATGATAGCACCCATCACCCTAGTGTGTGAGATATAAAACCCTCATCAAGGTTAGTGATGATAACAACCATCACCCTAGTGTATGAGGTACAAACCCGTCGTCAATTTTAGTGATGATAGCACCCATCACTCTAGAGGTTGAGATATTAACCCATCAACTAGGTTACTCGAATCGGGCATGGTATAATGCAACATTTTATATAGAATAAATTATATACATAAGCTCATTACATCATCATATAATCAATCATATTATATCTCATGATTTGAACCTTCAACTCCTTAAGAAATCACATTCGGACATTTTATCAAACACTTTGAGGGTGTGTAATGCTAGTAGAAAATCATGAAATATAGAGATAAAATCATGCAAGAGAATCCACTGTAAAACCATCAATAAACACCTTGCAATACCCTCAAGCAATATATATCAAACCGCTTTCTCAAATCTTGCAATAGATCAAAGATTTTTAGATTAAAACATAGCAAAACAGTCACAGTTTCAGATAACTTTAACATAGTGTTCAGTGAACTTCATAATAATCAAGACCTATTTGTAAATTAACTTTAAACCATATAATTTGAGTAAAAGAAGGCTTGGGTATCATGGGCGGAAGGAACCCATGAAAGAAACCCACATACCTTAGCTTTGAGATGAACTTGCTGAAGATGGAGACTTGAAGCTTGAAGAAGAACCTTGAAGGAGAACCTTATCTTGGAATGGGGGTTTTGGACTTGAATTTGGAAGTTAAAATATGGCTAAGTGTTTGAGTGAGTACTGAAAAATATTTTGGGTAATATGAGGGTGAAATTTGGCTAAGTATAGGTAAAAACATGGTTGGGAACACTTAGGCCCACGACCCAAAAGTCTTGGACTGAGATAGAAATCAGTGGCAACAAAATATACAAGTCCGCATCTGGTCCATGATGCGGACAAGTTACAAAGGCCAAAGTAACACATGTTTGCGATAGCTTCACGTCGCAGTGCTGTCATGGATCAATTCTGGATAAGAAAAATTATGAAAATTGAAATTGTGAATCGATTACTCCTAAATTGGGGTTAGACCTTCCTTCCCCTTATTTTGTCCATCTGAACAAGAACATGAAGTCAGATTTTCGGTATTGCACAAAAATTTTGAGATACATGGAATTTAAAATTTTGGCCATTCCAAGGTACATTTTCAGACATTTTTTTGGGTTGTTTCAGATTGGGTGTATGCGAAGGTCTCACCCTTGAAGGGTGTGATGCATTTGGAAAGGAGGGAAAGTTAAGTTCATGGTATGTAAGCCCTTATGAGAGTGTTGAGCAGTTTGAGAATGTGACATATAGATTGGATTTACAACCGAGATTTAAAAAGGTTTTCGATGTGTCTAAGGTGAGGAAGTTGGTTGGTGATTCTAGTGCTATTGTGACTTCGGTAGGTATGGAGGTTGAGGAGCACTTGGCTTATGAGGAAGTTCGGTTGAGATCTGAGAAGGATGAGAGGAGAGGCTTCACAACAAGGGTTAACATATTGAGAGTACTACGTGGGAAGTGGAATCAAGTATGATAGGATGCTACCTCTATCCTTTCCAGTCTACTCAAGCCTATGGTGTTAGGTCCTTTTTATTCTCAATGGTCCTTATTCAGCCACTTTTGAGTCTCATGACATGACATGCATACATGTGTACGAAAATGATCTATTTTGTGATTTCTTAAATGATTTGAATATGTTTTCATATGATTTTTAATGACTTGAAGATTTTCAAATGATGAAGTATGCATTGTGTCTTGTGTTTGGAAGTTTCTTGTTCCATGTTAAGCCTTTCAAGACTTATTCTACCACATTCGAGGATGAATGTTTCCAAGGGGATATGATATAATAACCTGAATATTGTACGACTTTATTAAAACTTGGGGAGTTCATTTTTGGACAATATTTGGACCAAGTGTCTTCTCAAGGGAGAGTACATGTCTCATATGACTTGATATGGGCCGTATGGCCTTCGGTACAGTTGATTTCAAATTTTTTTTTCTAAGTATGGGATCTTCAAGCTCAATCTAGGTTCACCTTAAAGCCTTCAATTCAAGGTCATTTATGTTGTTTAAGGCCATCATGGGTTTCTTACATCAAGTTAAGTTGAAAGTAATTTAATTAGCTAAGTCTTTCATAAGTATCGATTGAAGGTCAAATTTTAAATGGGTATATCTCTTAGCACAAAATGAACTAGGTGTCCCATGACATATCAAATTAAAATTCTTTAATTAGCTTTCTAAAGAACTTGGTCTCACCTCATTTTGAGTTTGGAGCAAGAAGTTATGACCTTTTCATAAAATCTATCTGGGCTAACGGGAGGCTTCACGACCCGTGAAGCTAGGCGCGAGATGCTGCGGGTAAAATTTAAAGGAGTGTTTTATTAAGGAATTTTTGATATTTTGACCCATCCTCAATGGTTTTTAAGACCTTTAAACACCTTTTTACATTCCTAAACCTCTCGTACACTAATTCCAAACACTCATTCAAGACTAATTCACTCAAGCCACTCTAGAATATATTCCAAAAAACTCCTAAAGATTTTCAAAATGGGAGCAAGAAGACTCAATTATTCTTCAAATTCTTTTGGGTTTCTTCATCTTGGTGGAGGTTGTGTGTTTTGATGCTTGGTTACTTCCTATGGAGGAGACCCAAATTATTTTCAATGAAATATATATGAATTTTGCTTACTTTAATTTGGAGTTTTAAATATTATGATTCCTTATATTTCAATAATGAATGAGTTATGTTGATCTATTAATTTTAAGATGATTTAAGCTTTGAAATATTGTATTTCATTATTTTTATGAATCTATGACTATGCATGTCCCTTTTACAAGCTTGTTTGAGCATGAGTGGTTCATACATGCTTTTGAATGTGGATTTAATTATGAATTTACTTCAATTTCATGTTATGTTATTGATTTAAGATTAAATCTCAATTACCCATGTCATTCTCACATTATTCATAGCATATGCATTCATGTTCAATAAAAAAAAGATTTAGAGCCTGAGTCAATCGATAGTTGGGTGAAACTTGAAGGTGAACTCCTTATCCTGAGAATTTATGGAAATTATGAAGTAGGTTAAGACCAATTATGTTCTACAATATGTTTTTGATAATATATTGGTTATGATAAGAATATGATCACATATATGTCTTTGATTTTGGCTCTTACTTGCACCTTCTTGTATATGAATGAGCTATTCCTATGCATGCGTATTGTGAATATGAATTATGATTTTAGCATTTGAGCCTAAGTATAAATTATTATGAAGAAGTGTTTTGTTTTTAAGACTAAGAATGCATTGAAATTAAAGAATTTTGAGAATGACTATTGCCTCTTTTGAAAGCATGTATTTATGTGTATGTGCATTCTTGTGGGATGACAACTTAACATCGATGGATTGGGAGCATTAGAACTATCCCCAAGGGTTCTCTCCCTTTTCTTGAACTATGTGCCAACATAGGAATAGTAGCCATCACTGAAATGACCAGGTCGTAAAGGATGACTATTCATTTATGATATGATATGATATGATATGTTTTGATATGGATATCCTTCCGAAATGATCGGGTCGCAACGAAGGTGGGCACCCGATACGAAATGACCGGGTTGTAAGGTGTGGCGTATATTACCTTTGGCAAGTAATCTTCTCTCACCTGATGAGAGATCAACATCAGGCAAATTCATTTAATTGCTCGTATAGGTTTGAGATTTCATTTATGGTCACATCCCTACTATATATGAGCATAATTTGCATTTCATACATCATGAATTTCATAGCATCTTGTTATACTACTTTACTTCTTATATATATCTCTTTCTATATTATGTTACCCTGTCATCTAATATCTTATGCAGGTTCTTGTAAGTTACATGCATTGTACCCAATATACTTAGTACATCCAAATGTACTAACGCATACCTTTGTTAACATGATCTCACCATGTAGGGACTGAGGACTACAATCATCTATCGTATGATTTTAGCTTGGATCTCAAGTTTTGGCTTGTTTTGGTGAGTCCTATCTACCAAGGGCAAGCCATCATTCCTCTATCTTAAGTAGCTTTTGCTTATGTTATCTTTACTTGAGGGTGAGCTCGTACATGTCTTGGCCCCTGTCCCATCTTATGACTAGAGGTGTTGTTGGATATCTTATAGACTCTTGTCGGATCTATGTGTTATATCTTGTATTTGGAGCTTACGGTTATGGATATCTTTTGGATATGGCTATTATGGATTTGTTAAAAGGATTATGATATTTATGTATATTTGATGTGGAAATGTGAAAGATCCTTAAGTCTCAAATTTCCCCCGTTGAGTGAGTCATACTTATCCACCCCTTAGTCTTTACATGGTATGTCTTATGTGAATTTATATTAATCCCTTTCCCTATGATATCCCCATAGCGTGAGTTTGACTTTCCTACCCCTTAAAAATATGTGTTTACTTTTGAATGTGCTTCTAAACAAATGATGTGAATTTTGGTACTTTGAGGCTTGTTTTGGGGACTCTCGGGTTCCCACTCGTCATGTAACTCCTAGACTCTAGGTTCGAGTTGTGATAGAGTGACCCTATGAAAAATTATTTGGTAAACCACCCAAATATACCAATTAAAATTTTTTAAATTTATGGTTGTCTTTGTTCTCCATGGTTTAACCCTATACTAAAAATAAGTTGGAGCCTAAGTCCACCCCTTTTGTGTATTTAGGTGTTTCTCAGAGCTATAATGCACACCTCTTCTTTGACCCAATGCAGTCGAAAATATTCATCAGCTGTGATGTTCTTTTTTATGAAAACCATTTTTCTTTTAGAATAATGTTTCTCTATCTCAGGAAAAACTTTTCTCAACTGACCTGGGAAGACGTTAACTCCAAAGAGGAAACTTTGAAATCAGTTGCCATTCCAGCACCCTATAATGATATACCACTAGCCATAGAATAAAAAAAATACTCCCTCCTTCAATTCTGGTCAAGTACCAACAACTAATGCAAGTATTCCTGGTAATTCTACACTTTCTTCTACTTTTTCCCAACATCACCAAACTTCAAACACTCAGCCCACACCTTTGATAATATATCAGAATCGTAAATCTAACACTACTTCTAGCTGTTTACCCCAAATCCTGAATGCTACATCTCCAGACACTAATTCACTATTGACAACTTCTTCACTTCCCAGCAGTGAAAGTCCCATCTTTGAATAGCCCACCATGCAAATTCCAAAGCCTGTAGTAAACTGAATGACCATTAGGTCCCAGAATAATATTACCAAGACAACATCCACAAAGAGTGATGATAAGCTATGCAAGCAGAATATGATGCTTTAATGAAGACTATGACTTGGGAATTGGTACCATGAGATTCAATGAAGAATATTGTGGACTGCAAATGGCTGTATTGCATTAAAACAAATACAGATGATTCTCTAGGTTGATACAAAGCTCGCCTTATTCCAAAGGGATTCAAACAATGCCTTTGATTGGATTTTCATGAGACCTTTAGTCCAATTATTAAGCCAATAACAGTGCAACTTGTGTTATCCATAGTAGTGTAGCACAATTGGTCGGTTCATCAATTTGTTGTCAACAATGCTTTCCTATAGGGCCAGTTGACTGAAGAGGTTTTTATGTCTCAACCTCAAGGATTTATCAATTCCCAGTTCCCTTCTCATGTTTGCTGATTAAATAAATCTATTTATGGTCTTAAACAGGCCCCCCGGGTTTGGTATGCTGCATTGTATGATCATCTACAGAAAATGGGATTTATTAAATATGAATCTGACATCTCTTTGTTTATTTTTAAGAATGTGACAGCTATTGTTTATGTGCTCACTTATGTTGATGAGATTTTGATCACGGGAATCATCCTAGCTTGATTAAACATGTTATTGATTCCTTGGGTTCTCATTTTTCTCCAAAGGATCTTGGTGATTTATACTACTTTTTAGGTGTTGAAGCAAAAGATGTGCCAGATGGTCGTATTCTGTCTCAATCGAAATACATTCTTGATATTCTTTCTAAATTGGATATGCAAAATTATAAAGGAGTTTCAAGACAAATGTGTTCTGGTAAACTACCCCGAGCAACTGATAGTTCTCCACCTGCGAATGCTATACTCTACAGGAGTACTCTCGATAAGTTGCAATATTATCATTTACACAGCCTAATATTTCTTATGCTTCCAACAAACTGTCACAGTTTATGTATGATCCCACTGATGAATACTGGAAGGTGATTAAAAGGATACTACGGTACCTGAAAGCTACGACAACTTCAGGTCTTCATATTCGTCACAACTCAGACTGTAATATTTACATGTATGTTGATGCTAATTGGGAGAGAGATCCAAATGATAGAGTATCCACATCAGGCTATGTTCTTTTCTTTGGGCACAATCCTGTCAATTGGTTGCCAAAAAAGCAGCAAGCTATAGCTTGCTCATCTACTAAAGCAGAGTACAAGTTAGTTGGAAATGCTCTTGCCGAACTCACATGGGTGTGCAACTTGCTCAATTAATTGTCTATCACCATTCCAAATACACCCACAATCTTCTGTGAAAATGTTGGTGTTACTTATGTTTATCATAATCCAGTGTTCCATAACCGTATGAAATATTTTGTTGTCGACTTTTATTATGTTAGGAACCAAGTTTAAGCTCATCGGGTTCTTGTCAAACACAGTCATGCTTGTGATCAACAAGCCATTGCCAGAGCCAACCTTTGAAAGGTGTCGTTCCAAGTTAGGTGTTGTTGCACCACACCTAACTTGAGCGGGTGCATTAAGCATAATTATTTTATATTACTAAATAATTTACTATTTTTTTTTGTATTTATAGAATACTCCTACTATTGTATGAGTTTGTTATCGTTGTATATCTGTAGAAGAGTCCAACTATTCAAAGTTGCTTAAGTTCAGCTCTAGGTCGTTATTATTGATTGTATTTAAAACTTAAATGCCTATGGAATAAAATCATCTTTCGGCTACTTATCTCTATCTATTTTTGTAGTGCCTTTATAAACTTGATCTAATGAAGCAATTGAAAATGCAAGGGACTAATTCCCATGTCCAGGTCTTTTTGTTTCCCACAATAATAAAGAGACTTAATGTGTGACACTGCTTGGCTAGACATAAATTTAATAAGGCTCAAAAAATCAGTTATCTTATTTTGCTGTTTGCACTGCTCCAATGAATCCATGAGAAAAGTTCTCAAGAATATCACCTCTCCCCAAGCATAGTTAATCAGATCTTTCAGAGGAATAATTCTAGTGACATCACAGTTTAGTACCATAATAAGATCGACTTCATCATTGAAATGATTAAACTTCTGGTACAAAAGAAAAGAAGATTCTTATCAAAGGAGTAGATAAAAAATGCTGCATCAATGGCCAGAGCTTTGGCAAGTGATAGAAGAGAAATGAAGTCTTTGAGTAGAGAGCGTGTATATTTTATGTCCTATAGGAATTTTGTAAGATCCTTTAGTTCAGAGATTGCCACAAGCTTAGACAAATCCTGCGAGTAATAAAACTAATACTATCTTAATTCAGAGCTTGACACAAACTTATTTCATGCATTTTTCTGATTCCATTATGTTTATTAGGAAAATTGTATAGTTAGATTGGTTATAATATCAAGAATACGTGCATACATTGGACTTGTTCATAGGTGTATTAGAAGTTAAATACATCTGATCAAGAGGGTACATTACCAGGAGCAACAATCCATAGTAGAACTTTTTAACATCATCTGCAATGGTAAATGATAAAGCAGTTTCCTCCTTTAGTAGAAGATTGTCAAGAATATATTCATGAAACCTCATCAAAACCATATCTATCTTAGGGAAACATGAACATGACCTTAAATATTTTTGTGAATGACCTTAATAAAGATAGTAGTGGAAAGAAAACAAATCTAATGGAACAATAGAGCTTTATTACTTGATGTTACAAGTAGGTACAGAGATGATAAAGTATGACTATTCACAGATAAAAAGACGATGGGATTTGGATAAACAAAACGAAATGTGCTTTCCCCTGAAACCCAGAGGCCTGTAAATAAAGCTTGTCAATCATTAATCATGTCTTTATGTTCTCTTTTTATCTTGTGCAATTTCTTGTCTCATTGATCCTTTGATTCAGTCTATGACTCATTTCTCGAATGCCTAAAACCAAATCAATTTCCCTAAATCTATCGGTAGTGGTGCTGGTTTTGGTGTCATTTTAGCCTTCAAAATTCTACTTGTTCAAGTCCCAGAAACTGTGACCAAAACTACAGTGAGGCAGTTCTCCAATAATAAAAGGGTGCTAACAAGGGATCCTAGGGTGTATTACTTTCGTATTCTTCAAAATCTAGCCCCTTACAAAGCATGTAAAAAGTGCTATTTATAGCCAATGAAGGTAATACATTAGTCAATAAGAATGCTCCACTCATGCTCTAAAGTACTGTCCAACAAAAATGCTTCACTAGGAAATACCATTATTCATGCCAACCAATATTCCTTTATGATTTGTAGGATCTCACATGGACATGTCAGGCGTATGTGTCCACGAGTTCTCCATAATCCGGGTAATGAGCCGAGCCCAAGCAAACCACTAATATCATTCTAAAGATATCACTTATATACCGAGGAAAGATGGTCTCGGTACGTTATACCAACACCAAAATTATAAGAAGGATAAATATAGACCATTTACAAATTCCAGATCTGCATGATATACTTTTAACTAATGATGAGAGATACAAGAAAGTGAGCATACCTGTGACTAATCTAAAAGAGCAGTTCTTCCCTTTGTCTTCAAAATTCAACCTCCAATATCATCCCTTTCATCTTCAGTAATTACTTTTTCTTTGCAATTTTTCTCTTCTCTTTATGTACTTAAAAATATAGAGAGAAAGAGCTAGTATTGATCAAATTGCTATGCTCTGTCTATAGTTCCTTCAATTGAGTACTTAAAATGATTAAATGGGCTTCTTTTCATTACTAACTATTAATTCTTTTAATGGGAAATGACCAAGAAAGACTGATTAATTATTTTTCTTGTTATATATATCATGATTTCTTTCATGAATTAAATAATTTATTAATAATTTAGTTATTTATCTTTTTTCTATCTCAAAATATTTATCATGTTTCTATCTTGTATATTCCTTAAGAAAACCTTAATCAAGAAGTGTGTCTATATGCATAGATATACAAATATACAAATTGTATCTTTATCTTGGAGCCTCGAAGGATAGAAAAATGGTTCTTTGCTTTGACTTTATATGTAATGACCCTGACGGTTATTTTTGGTATTTTTGATAAAATTATCATTTTACATAAAATTATCATTTTACCTTTCCCGACATCTGCCTCGAGTCATGCTTAATTGATTTTGAGGTCTTGTAAAAAGTTAAAATTTTAATAAACGATTGAGTTTTAAAAGCTAAATTATAAATTTTGAATTTTTAAGTCATTTGGATATTCGAGTCTCAAAACAAAATTTCGTCAATTCCATTAGTTCTTAAATGTGGAAATTGGTCAAGAAAAGTTGTCGGAACTAGATTTGGAGTTGTTATATGGATATTAGGTCCAAAGTTGAAAACTAAGGTAAAGTTTTAATTCGGACAACATTTTGAGTTTTAGTGGTCGAATTGGATTTGTGATGGTTCTATCGATTTTGAAAGTTCATTTTCGTAGTGGAATGAGGTTCGTCATAATTCTTAGATGTTCCGATAGTGGTTTGGTGTTTCAAGTGCCTTAAATTAGTTTATTTGTAAGTTATCTGATTCTGGGTCAAGGAGACCTCGGATTTCTGTTTGAGGAGTATATTAAGGCTAGAATGTAAAATTTAGTAAGGTTATAAATATGATTTGTGTGAACCAGGTTCATAATGAATTTTGAGGGCCCCTTTCTTGATTTTTGTGTTTCTTCCAAATTGCATATATCTTGTGTCTCAGCCTTCATCGCCTACATGGACCTCAATCCCACATTTGTGAAGTACTTGTCACGATCCAAGCCTAAGGCCTAGATGTGACATGATGAATGTAGAACTCGAAGGAACCCTAAACAAGCCTCTTAGAATATCAATCACACATCCTTGGTCGTGAAAGCAAAATAACAAAACAAGAGATATAAATAAGGGAAACAGGAGTAAGGGAAGTCTTAGATAGTCATAAAACATTTCAAGGGTCAAGCTCATAGCATAATTACATCTTAATATCCAACACCTCTAACATAGAATGGAGTAGGGGCCAAGATATTTTCCGGGTTCACCATCATAGTATGAAGTGTTCAACATAAAAAAATAGCAAATGGCAAGAGTAACATAGATAGCATCCTCGGACATGAGGAGTCACCAAAGCTTAACGTGAAAGCACCGAACTAGCCACGTGGATGATGATCAAAAAGTGCTCCAGTCCCTACATGGTAATATCATGTAGGCATAAAGTATGCGTTAGTTCATTTGGATGTACTAAGTATGTGGGATGCAATGTAACGAGAGTCATATATCATAATAACAAAATGCTTGATCATAATCAAGGAGCATAAACTCAAAATGGAATATATACTCGAGCTTTACACAACATGCATGAGATGGGCTAAATAGCCACCAGTCACCTTACGGTATAACCTTTTTGGAGAGTGTTACCAATACCCATACCTTATGATGTATGCTTTTTGATAGGTAGTATAAGATGTCCCCTACTTTAAGATATAATATTTTAGGTAGGAGCTATGTATTGTTCTACCTTACGGCACAACCTTTTTGGTAGTATTATAGAGTGTCCTTATCTTACAATATAATCTTTTTGATAGGAGCCATGAAGTGTACCTTATGACATAGCCTTTTCGGTGGGTGTTATAAGATATCCTTATCTTACGATATAATCTTTTTGTTGGGAGCCATGTGTTATTCTACCTTACGGTATGGTCTTTTCGGTAGGTCTTATAAGATGTCCATACCTTCCGACATAATCTTATTGGAAGGAGTCATGAAAATAACTCATCAAAACATCACATTCAAGTATCAAGAGGACTTCACACTTTCCCAAAAACATAACAAAACATAGGAGCCCAACAATACACCTGCAATGTCATAGGTACTTTACAAGAATTTAACATATGCTTGGAAGCCCTTAATCGTTATGAAGTAACTGGAGTTATAAATCATGTAATAGAACATCAATACCTTGAGAATTCTTGACTTGACATTTTATCAAACACTTGGTGGACGGACACATATGAGTACATGTTCAAATCATGCAAAATGCAAGAGTATGGATCATGAAATAGTGAAACCAATGCATCATAAAGTCATGTAAATCAGCCCACCAACTTCTTGGTAAAACCCCATCATGGGTAACTTGTAAATCATATGAAAACTTCACAACAGTTTATAGATTCCATAGCTTGAATCATGCAATTTTCATGAAATACGAAGTTTGGGCTCCATGGGTGAAAAGATCCAATGGATGAATACCTAAATTTGAGGATTCGTTGATGTAGACTTGAAGGAGACTTGAAGCTTGAATTGAGTTTTGAGATCTGAAATTAAGCTTAAGACACTTGAATTTGGATGGGAATTTTTGATAAAATAATTGAGAGGTTTTAGAGAGGGTTTTTGGGTGATATGGAGTTGAAAAATGACTAAGTATGGGATATTTCACGTGGAAAAGGGAATGAGGCCATGACCCTAATGCCTTAGATCGAAATAGAAAATTAAGAAAGTGATAAAACTGCTCAACGACAGGTCTGCATCGTTGAGCCTTCGCAGACCTACACTGTTTTGGGAAAAGTTGGCAAAAATCTTTTTTTTCTATGGGTCTTTTAAAGTCTGGGTTATACACTTTTCCCACTCAATATTTCCCCCTGATCAAGAATATAAAGTTGGATTTTTGATATCACGCACAAAGTTTGAGATATATGGAAATTACGATTATGGACATTTTGGAAGCACATTTTTGGGGCATTTCAATATCTCACCCTTGGGAACATTCCTCCCCCGAATGTCAAAGAAACTTGTATAAGATAAGTAATCATGAAGATTTCAGCCCGACATGAATGCAACAATTACATTTAAACATCATTTTCAAAAATCTCAACATGAATGTCAAAAATCACCATAAACTTGTTACCATAAATATGAGTGCATGAAACATGATATGAGGGCTGAAATTAAAGACTTGAAATCATAGAAGGGAATTATTTTGCTATCTTAAGCTTGAATAGAGTGAAAGAGGTACAAATATCACCTCTTCATGTCTTCTCTGGCTTCCTATGTGGCATTTTCAACCTATTGATTCCCCAAAAGAACCTCGATGGATGCCACATCCTTATTTCTCAACCTTTCCATGTGTCTATCCAATATCTCCACCGAGATTTCCTCATAGGTCAACTTATCCTCCATAACACCAACAACCTCAAAGAGTTCTATAGCATTTGGGTCACCAACACATCTCCTCAACATAAGTACACGAAATACCAGATGAACCATATCCATTTCCCTAGGAAATTCCAATTCATAAGCAACTTTACCAATTCTCCTCAATACTCTATAATGACCCACAACCTTAGGCTCAATCACCTTTCTTGCCAAATCGGATCACACCATTCATAGGTGGAACTTCCAAGTGAACCCAATCATCAACACAAGCACATATAGCCTATCTTAGTACCTAAGGACACCATCACCCCCTAAAAACCTCCACTTCACCATCTTCCACCAAAACATTCAACTCTAGCAAGGTGGGGTCAAGGTCTTACTCTATCTTGACCTCTTCAACAAAAGAAGATTTGAAACCATAAATATCACTACACTACCATTCTCAACTTCATCCAACCTCATTCCCAAACTAGTCAATCGGTGTACTTCTCTAACTACCTTTGTTACCAAAAATGCACACTTATCATATTTAACAAACAACCTCTCATCCATCATGATTTGCAACAACACCCTTAAATAAGTCATAAGCTCTTCTTTATTCCAGAAATAAATCAATGTGCCATCCACAACTACCTCACACATATCAAGGTAGGGTTATGACCTTATTCATGAGATCCACAAACATAGCCGGGGCATTGGTCAAGTAAAAGACATTACTACAAATTTAAAATATTGGGAAGGACATCAAGAAACTCATTGACTACTGGAACCGACTCAATAGGAAGGATTTTAGACTCAATATTCCTAACCATTATGAAACGCTAAACACAACTCCTAAAGATCAATTTGGGCCTAAGACAAGAGATGAATGTACCCTTAACTACTACTTTACAACTTCCCTACTCAAGTACTGACTTATTAAGAAATTGGAATCTAACTTTACGGGCTCTACAATCAATGGAAGCATGATATGCATATAACCAATCCATCCCAAGAAAAATCTCAAGCTCCACCATGACAAGTTCAACAAAAATCACTAGACAAGACTTTATGCAATAAGTATATACGACAACCCCTATAGACTTTTTCTAGCAACAATAGACTCACCAATTTGGGTCAGCACCTAGAAGGTTCACATAGCAATTCGAGACTCACATAAAGCTTATTAGCAACCAAAAATTAATAATGAAAGAAATAGCAGTAAACGGATCTATCAATGCATACACTTCAAAATCAAAAGCCTTTAACATACTAGTTACAACATCGGGCACCTCATCCCCTCCTTTCCTCCCTTGAAAAGCATAGAACAAATTATGTTGTGGAGCATTCCCTTGTTGTCCACCTTGAGCCCCTTGGTCAACATGACCACCATTATCCATGTTTTGAGCATGTGGACAATTCATAATTTTGTGATCAATCTCGCCGCACCCAAAGCATGCACTCGTATTCCTCCAACATGTGCCACCATGTTTTCTCCCACATTTTGGGCACCTAAGACAGGTCACCCCATCATCACCTTCTTGGGGCCTTGGGTTAGGCATCTCATACTTAGCAATCCTCTTGTTTGAACAACTAGAGTATCCTTGACCTTGAAACTAGAGATCTTTTGGACTCCCCACTTCTTTTCTTTCTAAGCTTCGCTCCCTCATGTTATTCACCATAGGTTATAATCCGAGACAAATCCATGTCATATATAAGCATCGTGTTACAACACTCTTCATTTACCAAGTTGGACACCCCCGACACAAACTTGTTCATCCTTGATCTAGGTTCGACAACCAATTATGGGGCATACTTAGAGAGATTGCTGAACTTGAGAGCATACATCC
>JAOTQJ010139196.1:0-14542 GCA_025642045.1 Solanum sejunctum | reverse complement strand
AATACCTTGAAACACCCCCAAGACATGCACATCAAAATCCCTCATTAAATCAAACATTAGATCCAAGATTTAGAGTTCAAAACCTAGCAAAACAGTCACAACTTTACATAATTTAACATAGTGTGCAGTGAATTTCATAATAATCAAGACCCATTTGCAAATCAACATTAAATCATGCAATTTATGTAAAAGGAGTCTTGGGTATCATGGGTGAAAGGAATCCCTGAAATAAACCCATATACCTTAGCTTGGAGATGAACTTGGTGAAGATTGGAGATGGAGACTTGAAGCTTGAAGAAGAACATTGAAGGAGAACCTTAGCTTGGGACGAGGGTTTAGGACTTGCGTTTGGGGTGTGAAAATGTGACTAAGTTTTTGAATGAGTATTGGAAAACATTTAGGGTAGTATGAGGGTGAAATATGACTAAGTATAGGTATAAATAAGTATAAGAGCTTTTAGGCCCAAGACTTAAAGTCTTGGACCGAAGCTGAAAAATAGAGTCCCAAAATATATAGGGGCGCGTTGCGAGGGGTAGGTAAAAACCCCTTCGGAAATCGCGCCTTGGAATTTTGAAATTCCTAATTATTTGTTCTTAAATTGGGTTAGACCCTTCCCCATCTAATTTTGAATCCCTGAACAAGAATTCGAAGTCAAAATTTTGAAATAATAAATTTATTTTGAAATATACGAAAATTAAAAGTTCAGCCATTCTGAGGCCCGTTGTGGGCACTTTTTGGGGTCGTTACAATATCTCCCCCTTGGGATCCTTCATTCCCAAATGTAAAAGAGATCTATAAGACAAGAGTGATCATTAACAAATTATTACCGACAAGAATGCAATATATTATGTAAAATACCATTTTTTTGAAATTCTCAACATAAGTGTAAAATCACCATAAACTTTCCAACTTAAACATAAATGCATATGAATGAGATAGAGGCTGAAACACAACTTGAAATCACATAGGGCATTTAGGATTAGCACCTTAGGCTTGAGTGGAGTGGAAAAGATAAGGATACCACTTTTGATTGTCCGCTTTAGCCTTGCATGTAGCACTTTTTACTTGTCGATTCCTCCAAAGGACATTGACAGATGCCACCTCTTTGTTCCTCAATCTCTTTACTTGCCTAGACAATATCTGATTGGGAACCTCCTCATAAGTCAAGTTATCCTCAGCAATATCCACAACGTCAAGAGGCATAATGGCAATAGGATTACCAACACATTTTCTCAACAAAGAGACATAGATCACCGGGTGAACCAAATTCATTTATCTAGGCAACTTCAACTCATAAGCAAACTCGCCAACCCTCCTTATAACCTCATAAGGACCAACATATCTTGTACTCAACTTCCACTTCTTACCAAATTGGACTACACCATTCATTGGAGAAATCTTTAAATAGATCCAATCACTCACTTGGAATTCTAGGTCTTTCCTCCTTACATAGGTATAAGATTTTTGATGACTTTGGGTTGTCCTAAAACTTTCCCTAATCATCTTAACCTTCTCAAGAGCCTCCATAAACAGATTTGGCCCAAATAAAGCCACCTCTCCAACCTTAAACCAACCAATCGGTGATCTACAACGTCTCCCATAGAAAGCCTCATATGGAGGAATACCGATACTAGAGTGATAGCTATTGTTGTATGCGAATTCAATCAAGGGAAGATGGTCAACCAAACTACTCCTCAACTCCAATACACATTCCCTAAGCATATCTTCAAGGTTTTGAATTGTCCTCTAAGCTTGGCCATACATTTGGGGGTGAAAAGTTGTACTAAGGTGAACTTTTGCACCAAAACCCCTTTGAAAAGACCTCAAAAAGTGTGAAGTGAATTGTGCACCACCATTTGATATAATGGTTAAAGGAACCCCATGCAACCTCACTAACTCATGGATGTAAAACCTTGCATACTCTTCAACACCATATGTAGTCTTAACGGGTAGAAAGTGAGATGATTTTGTCATCCTATCAACCACCACACAAATGGAATCAAAACCTTTTCTAGTGTTGGGCAACCAAATCACAAAATCCATATTAATCACCTCCCACTTCCAAATGGGAATCTTTATGTCTTGGGTTAGGCCACTCGGCCTTGATGGGTTTGACTTGTTGACAACTATGGCAAGTGGAAATAAATTTAGCAATGTTCCTCTTCGTGCCTCCCCATCAATACACATCCCGCAAGTCTCTATGCATTTTGGTGTAACTGGAGTGAATGGAATAAGAAGAATTTTGGGCCTCATCAAGGATCTTGTCCCTCAAACCATCAACACAAGCCACCCAAAACCCACCTTGGTACCTAAGGGAACCATTCTCCCCCTTGGGAGAAAACCCCGACTTTGCCATCTTTCACCAAGGCTTTCAATTCAAGCAAGGAAGGTAAAGATCTTGTTTTGCTATCACCTCATCAACCAAGGAAGACTTAAACCTATCAATAACCACAAAACCATCATCACCAACCTCTTCCAACCTAACCCCCAATCTAGAAATCTATGCACCTCCCTATCTATCTTTCTATCACCACCATCCACATGAGCGAGGCTACCCATGGATAGCTTAGTCAAAGCATCCTCCACCATATTTGCCTTGCACAAAATGGTAATACACACTCATGTCATAATCTTTGAGAAGTTCTAGCCACCTTCTTTGTCTCAAATTGAGATCTTTTTGGGTGAAGACATATTGGAGGCTCTTATGATTGGTGAAGAAATCCTCATGCACCCTATATAAATAATGGCACTAAATCTTTAATGCAAACACAATGGTGACTAACTATAGATAATGGGTAGGGTAATTCCTTTCATGCACCTGGAGTTGTCTAGAGGCATAAGTTATGACCTTAACATTTTGTATTAACACATAACCCAAACCAACTGTAGATGCATCACATCACACAATAAAACCCTCAAGCCTATCTGGTAGCAACAATATAGGACCTAACACAATCCTATCCTTCAATGTTTGGAAGATCCTCTCACATTCATTGGTCCATCCAAACTTAACCTTCTTTTGAGTCAATTTGGTCATGCGGGAAGCAATGGAGGAGAACCCACTCACAAATCTTCTATAGTAGCCCGCAAGACCTAAGAAGCTCTAATATTTGACGGTGTCAATTGTCTACACCAATTCCTAATCACATCTGTTTTCTTAGGATCCACTTTTATACAATCCCCCGACACCACATGACCCAAGAACGTAACCTCCTTCAACAAAAATTTACACTTATCATATTTAGCCTATAATCTCTCCTCATTAACCTTTTGCAACACAACCCTTAAATGACCTATATGATCCTCCCTACTATGTGAGTAGATTAAAATATCATTAATGAAGACACAATGAAGGAATCAAGGTAAGGCTTGAAGACCCTATTCATTAGGTCCTTGAAGATGGCTGGCGCATTAGTCAACTCAAATGACATTATAATAAATGATAATGTCCATATCTAGTCCAAAAGGTCATGTTGGAAATGTCACACTCCCTCACTCTCACTTAATGGTACTCGGAACGAAGGTCAATGTTAGAGAAAAAGCTAGCCCCTTACAATTGGTCAAACAAGTCATCAATTCTTGGAAGAGGATATCTATTCTTTATAGTGACCCGATTGAATTGCCGATAATCAATGCACATTCTAAGTGACCCATCCTTCTTTTTCTCAAACAACACCGGAGCACCCATAGGTGATTGACTATGTCTAATAAATCCCTTTTCCAACAAATCTTTCAATTGCCCTTTTAACTCCTTCAACTCCATCTAGACCATACGATAAGGGGAAATGGAGATAGGTTGAGTGTTGGAAAGGAGATTAATGCAAAAGTCTACCACCCTCTCGGTATGAACACCAAAAAGGTCATTTGGAAAGACATAAAGAATCTCGTTTACAATGGGGACCGATTCAATGGAATAGACTTTGGACTCCACATCTTTAACCCTCAAAAGATGATATAAACACCCCCTAGAGATCAACTTATGGGATTTAATGCATGAAATGAATCTACCCTTGACCATCTTATCTTGACTTTCCCATTCAAGGATGGGTTTATTAAGAAATTAAAATTTAATCCTACAGGTTTTACAATTAATAGATGCATAGTAGCCATGCAACCAATCCATCCTAAGTATGACATAAAAATTTACCATATCTAATTTAACAAGATCACTCAGTAACAATTTATGCTAAATGCAAATACGACAAATCCTATAAAATTTCCTAGCAACAATAGAGGCACCAATAGGTGTAGTCACTTCATATGACTCATGCAATAACTCAGGGACAACATGAAACATTTTAGCAATAAGATGGGTAACAAAGGAAAGAGTGGGCACCTGGATCAATGAAAGCATACACATTAAAGTCAAAGATTTTCAACATACCGGTAAGAACATCGGGGACCTCGCTAACACCTTGCCTCCCATGTAGAGCATAAAATTGATTGTGCCTTCGAGCAGCTCCTTGAGGACCATCTCTCCCCAATGCGATTGTATTAGTACCCCAGACCTTGCCATGGCTTCTTGGACAATCTAACTTCTTGTGACCAAGCTCCCCACATTCGTAGCATGTATTAGAACTCTTCAAACATGGGCCATCATGACCCTTCCCACAACTAGGATACATATCAACAAGAGCTATCCCACCAATATCTTGACGCCTAGAGAAGTCTTTGGAAATCCCCCTATTAGTAGCATGACAAGGCCCTTGGCCTTGATAAAATTTAGAACCTTTTGGAATTTACCCTCAAGTCGAGCCCTCTTGGTCTCATGCCCCCTTCTCTTCCTCAATTTCTCCTCCTCTATTTGCTTGGCATAAGTCATGAACTAAGACGAGTCATGTCACTATCTAGCATAGTAGATCGACATTCTTCACTTACCAAGTCAGAGACCCCCATAATAAATTTATTCATCTTAGATCTAAGATCGGCCACCAAATGAGGAGCATACTTCAAAAGTTCATTAAACTAGAGGGAATACTCCCTCACACTCATAGCACCTTGTTTCAAGTTCATAAACTCCACCAGCTTTACTTCTCTAAGCTCAAGAGGAAAAAATCGATTAAGGAAGGCCAATTTGAACTCATCCCAAAGCACCACATTACCAACCCCCTTGTGACCCTTCCATGCTCATACCTAACTTATGCTACACCTTTAAGTTGGTATACTGCCAACTCTGCCTTTTCATTCGGCTCAACACCTATGATATTCAAGCTTTTTTGGACCTCATCAATGAACTCTTATGGATCATCATCCACCTTTGACCATTGAAAGCCATAGGATTCATTCTCATGAAGTTTCTTACCCTAGCTCCTGGGATAGTAGCATGAAGGGCTTGGGTCCATTGTTGGACTTGGTTGGCCACTACTTAAGCAAGCATAGTAAGGGCATCCCTGAGATCACCATTGGTAGGTTGCTCCTCCGGAGTTTGGCCATCTTCCTATAGTATTTGTCATGATCTATCATTGCAACGAACAATTGTTGGGGGATGGGGGAGGGGAACTCATAACAACTCTATAGCATGATATGGAACATAAAAAAGGGAAACATTTTCTAAAACGTCTCATAGCCTCCTAGTCATAGTCATGACATACTTCACAACCATGAATAAGACTCTAATCGATGCAGTGTGTTGGACTCCAAGGATCGATCAGCCTAGTTCTCTGATACCAAGTTTATCACAACCCAAGCCTAGGTCCTAGACGTGAGATGGCGTAAGGAAAACCCAAAGGGACCCAAAGCAAGCCTCATAAAGCATCATTACACATCCTTGATCGTGGAAGAAATAAATTAAGCATTTAAAGATTAAAGAATGAGAAAATGGGGCCAAGGGAAAAGCTTACACAGTATCATGCTCGAAAGACAAAAGATAAACTCATGTCATAGATACCTAACATGTCTAATAAACGTTTCTACTACATAGATAAGAGCGGGGGCTAAGACAAAGTAACCAGGTTCACCCTCATAGTCAAATGGAACATAAAAGAGAGTCTTAAAACATATTAAGAGAGCATAGACTAGATCACTAAAGTGGAGGACTCACCAACTAGCTTGAATAGCACCGAACTAGCCACGTGGACAAGGATGATCAACTTGGACACCATTCCTACATACTGACATCATGTAGGCATAGAATATGCGTTAGTACGTTTAAATATACTAAGTATGTAGGATGAAATCCAATAATAAGTAGGAATCATAATCAAAATACATAATATTAAGCAATAGACATAATATAATAGTATGACATATATGTTCAATGCTTAAATAAAACATGCTTAAGTAATTCATGCTCATATAGAATGTCATATGTGAAGAAGAAGCCAAGCTAGCTATTCAAGGTATAAACCCCTTGGTGGTTGCGTGGTGTAAACTACTTACATGGTTAATGGTAATCACACATTACCAACATGGCGATGAAGTATAAACCCTCGCATAGTTGATGAATATAAACCCCCAACATAGTTACCCAGGCTCTTGTTCACCTAGATCGCGTATGGTCTAACGCAACACTTTATATAAAGTGTCATATGTATAAGCTCATTTCATAATCATAACATCATTCATATCATATATTATGCTTTGGACCTTTATTTCCTCGAGAAACCCTAGTCGGACATTTTATCAAACACTCTGAAGGTGTGTCATGGGGGTAAAGATCATTTAGAGATGAAATCTTACAAGAAAATTTGTTGTAAAATGATCAATCAACACCTTGCAACACTCCCAAGACATTTACATCGAAACCCCTCATTAAATCAAACATTAGATCCAAGATTTAGGGCTCAAAACATAGCAAAACAAGCACAACTTTACATAGCTTTAAAATAGTATGCAGTGAATTTCGTAATAATTAAGACCCATTTGAAAATAAACATTAAATCATGTAATTTATGTAAAATAGGATTGGGTATCATGGGTTAAAGGAACCCATGAAAGAAACCCATATACCCTATCTTGGAGATGAACTTGGTGAAGATTGGAGATGGAAACTTAAAGCTTGTAGAAGAACCTTGAAGGACAACCTTAGCTTGGGATGAGGGTTTACAACTTGAGTTTGTGGAGTGAAAATGTGACTAAGTGTTTGAGTGAGCATTGTAAAATGTTTAGGGTAGCATGCAGGTGAAATATGACTAAGTATAGGTAAAAACACGGATGAGAGCTTTTAGGCCCAAGACTTAAAGTCTTGGACCGAAGCTGAAAAATAGAGTCCCAAAATAAATAGGGGCGCATTGCGAGGGAGACATGGAAACCCCTCTAGAAATCGCACCTTGGAACTTCATAATTGCTATATCTTTGCTCTTAAATCGGGTTTAGACCCTTTTTCACCTAATTTGGACCCCCTGAATAAGAATCCAAAGTTGGATTTTTGAAATAACAAATGAATTTTGAGATATATGAAAATTAAAATTCTGGGCATTCCTAGGCATGCTTTTGGGCATTTTTTAGAGTCATTACATTTTTCCCCTGATCAAGAATATGAGGTTAGATTTTCAATATCATGCACGAATTTTATGTTATATAGAAGTTACGATTATAAGCATTTCTAAAGCATATTTTTGGGGTGTTTCATTACTAATTCCTTGTTGACCAGATTTGCAGGACTAGGGCCGCAACCGCAGATGATCAAACTATTGACCTCCGTATTCACGAAGGACTAGACGACCATAGAAGGTTCACCAAGTTGGCCGCTGTGTTTGCGAGCCTGATCTTCATGATCGTGGAGGACTAAATGACCTAGAATAGTGCTGATTTTTTTAAAACAACAAATTTATCTGTTTTTCATCATTTTCAACTTTTTTGAGCTTGGGGTAAGCGATTTTGAAGTGATTTTTCATGGAAAAAACTATTTGTTATGAGTTTTTCAACCTTTCTCTTTAGTTTTCATTGATTAGTTTATGATTTAACATGAAAATTAGGATTCTAATTAAGGATTTTAGGGATTTCATGAACATGAATTTTTAAAAGAAAAAATGGTGATTGTGAGCTCGTTTTGGCTCTTTTTGCAATACGGTTTTTGCCTATTCGAAAATCCTAAGGATCATTTATTACATAAAATTATTTTGTTTTTCATTTCCTTTTTCGATATTGAAATTGTTTTACCCTTTATCATCCAATTGAATGATTTTGGTATCATTAGCTTCGAATTTTTATTGAGAATTCATTTTCAAATAAATTGTGATAATTAAGAGAATAATTAGAAGGGGAAGGCTCTAGATTTGGGTAGATCATGAGTTTGTTGGCTAAGAGAAGTATATTTCTAATCTATGGTTAAGTGTGTTGAACCTTGCACTTCTTAATTGTTTTATTAGGATTAAATGCGAATTGATTGAAATGTATACTTACATGAAATTAATTATGGAATGAGAGGAGGCATGTTCATGATATATTACTTGATGTGTTAATGTGGAAAGTCATTCATGAAAAACTACCTGCATTATGTGTTGATGATGTAATTGTTGAGGTATATTCAGTAGCATGCTATTGAACTATATATAGTATGGAATCATGTGTTACATATCTCATTCACTAATATTCTATTTGTGTGCTTATCTACACTGGATTGTTGGCTGAGATAAAAGAGAGATATTGATTTTTGGGACTGAGGCTTCTACCAATCAAGGTCATTGAAACATATATTGACATTTAGGGCTGAGGTTTCTTCCAATTATGAAAATGCAGAGGCATATTCCAGTGGTCGAGGTCACTTTCAGTGTGTGATATTTCTTAATTGATTTTTGGAGTTCGAGGTCATATTTCACCATGTGATATTGTTAAGGTCATTTACTAGGGATATATGGTCTATGTGAGAACCTTATTGGTTTTAGCTTGAGTTGATCAGTGGATATGTATCGTTGGATAAACATGCATTGTGATTATCTAACATTGCGTTGCATCATAATGTACCTCACTCATTGTGCCATTGTAAGTGGATTACTGAGTTATTTGTTTATACATGTGAATTTTGGTTAGAAGCTCTTTATTGACTACGACTCGTTGAAATTATGATACTAATTAAACTGTATAAATGATTACGTATATGTAAATGTATAATTATAGTGTATGCTGGATTTTCTTTCATGTAGATTTTTATTCTTGGAGGTATATGGTTGGGATGGAAGGAGTACTAGTGTTCTCCATTGCATTACTGATATGTAGATTATACTTGCTAGGTACCATATTGTTGGTACTAACCCTTGCTTCTACACTTGTGTAGGCTCCGAGCCTGAATAACGAGTAGCATATTTCCTTGATCATCTAAGGATTCCCAAGAGACTTATTAGAGAGGTAGTTATTGTCATTTGATAGACTCTTTTGTTTTTGTGTTTATGCTTTGTTCTATTGGAGAAGCAATATGCAGAGATCAGTTTTGTGATGGTGTTTAATTTTTAATTCTGTGATGGAAGACTTTCTTGTTTCTGTGTTTAATTTTGAATTCTGTTAAATTAGTGGCCTATACATGTGACACTAGTTCTGGGATGGTGCTACACTATGACTCCTATTTCTTTGTGTTTGTTCTTTCCTTTTTATATTGTATTATCACTTAGCTTCCGTATTTCTTTAATATTTCCTAACTAGGCTAACTCCCTTTTGTGGGTTGAAGGCAATGCCACCACATCTATTTTTGGATCGTGATACTTTGATATTAGAGTCGTTGGTTCATAGATCTCACATGTGTACGGGCCCAATCTAGTAGAGTCTTGAGGATTGATGTGGAGCCATTAGTATCTTTGAGGGTCTATAAAGACTATTAGGAAAATTACTTTTTTTTTACTTCTTTCAATTCAGTCGTGCGTGGATTCTTGTGTTAGTGGTGAGTGTCATTTTCTCTTTTGACAGATAGCTAGTACTAAAACATCATCTTCTGACAGAGGAGGGAAGGTAGCCTCTGAGATCATACTAAAACCCCAAGTTAGGGTAGAGGTAAAGGTAGAGTTAGAGGTTGAGGTAGAGGCTGAGGCTAAGGTAGAGGCTGAGGTTGAGCCTGAGGAGCAGCACCAGACTGAGATCATATAAGGGGTATTTCCCCCGAGCCCAAACTCGAGGTTGGAGAAGATCAGATTCCTCTTGAGTATGTAGTTGTGCCATTGTTATAAGATACACTATTGAGAGTATTGGGCATGCTTGAGAGTACGGTATAGACTGGTAGTACAATAGACACACCCGATGGATCAAAAACTAAAATGAAAGTTTAGGTTCTAACCAGCATTAGGCTTTGAGGGTTAGGTTGGGAAGCTACCCATAGCTCCCATTGTTGAGGTGGATCAAAAAATAGTGGTTGAGGGACAGGGTGCACCTGTAGTGGTATTGATCAATGATGAGCAACATCATTATGAGAGGTTTAAAAAGATGGACTCACCACAGTTTCAGTATTGAATGATCAAGGATGCCTACAAGTTCATGACTACATGTAGTGAGTTATTGGAGACTATTCATTTAGCCGAGTCCCATGGTGTTCGTTTTGTCACTCTTCAATTTTATGAGCTGACAAGAGAGTGGTGGAGGGAAAAATAAGGATTTTGTCAGTTGGATCTCCTCTAGTAACTTGGGTCTCTGTTATAAGATCTCAATTCAAGAGTGAGCTACTTAGTTGGGCTTCCTTTGTCCATCTTGTTTGGATGAGACATTCATAGACCTTTAGATTGATGACTATTATTTGGAATTATATTGGTGGTATGAATTTCAGATTCTAGGGGTTTTATTTGTCAAATAATTATGATAATTGATTGAGTTTATGGGAACTCAATTAATATGGGGTTTTAAATTGTTATTTTAGTTGTACTACTTTACAAGTTTGTTTTTTAAAATAGATTGGTAGTTATGTTTGGGGGTAGTAATTGGTTATCCCACCATAGGATTAGTGTGGATACTACTCATAATGGGTCAGGGTCATGACATAACCTTACTATCACAAAAATCTAAATTGAGTACATACTTCCTAGAGATTAAGCGATTAGAATAAATATTGGTCCATTTTGGTTTACCAAAAAGAAAAAGATAATTAGTATTCATAGTAAATAGGAAAAAAATGAAATTATCATCAAGCTTCATTAATTTGCCCGAGAAAACTAACTAATTTGCGCCACAAAAAGTTATTTCAAAATTAGAATCACTTATCATGTTCTTTTTTATATCAAAGACACATATTTGATTCCCTCAAACAATAAGTACTTATTCCAAGCTAATAACGAATTTAGATATCAAAAATAAAAAAAAATAATATTATACATTTACATACATTAAACATAAGATAGAGAATTAAACTCAAGTCAAATTCTTTTTGATAAGTCAATTTAATAAATTTATACCCAAATCCTTGTTGGTCCATGACCCTGCTTCACAGTTTATCTGCTACTGCGCTGCTTCACTTGAGAAAAGAACATCTAGCCACTTTTTCATTTGTTTTATTTTGTGATTCGATCTGCCAAGTAATTCTGATTATTCTACTCAAATTGTTTTCATGGTATAATTTTGCTTTCAATCCAATTTCTACAATAACTAAAATCGTAATCCCAAATGAAATCTTAACAGACATTCTGTTAAGGCTGCCCCCCAAGTCTCTCTTGAAATGTATATCCATTTTGAAATCGTGGAATCAATTAATCTCGAGCCCTGATTATGAAAAAAATCCTATCTCAAATTAAACACTCATCAACTTGTTTTATTCCCGGGCATCAATGGACTGTACAATTTTTGTTCTCTCCCTCCCCTCTTTAACAGACAACAACTTGCGCAGGAGTTAATTCAAATTGATCCTCCCACTTTGGAAATTTTCTTTATGGATTCTGTTAATGGCCTAATTTGTTTCTCAAATCAACCTGGGGAGACATTTATATGGAATACTTCCATTAAGAAGTCTAAGAAATTACTTCATTCCAAATTGGGTATCCCTTTCTCTAACAACTATGGTTTTTGGATATGATGACTCATGTGATGATTATAAAGTTGTATTTATCAAATATTATCCAAATTCTTACAGTGATGATTTGTCCAACATGAGAACTTTGATCAGCATCTACAATTTGACGACTGATTCTTGGACAACAGTCCACGACTACCTTCAGGGCATCTTTCTACTGAATCATTCCACTAAATTTGTCGATGGGAAGCTTCACTGGGCAGCATCTGCTAATATTGGTAAATACAATGTGTAGAACATGATTTCTTTTGATGTATCAGACGAGAAATGGGGAATCTTGGAGCTTTCACTCATGAAGAAGTTCGTTCTAAATTCAAACTCGGAGTTGTGGGAAGTGAACTTTCTGTGCTTTATACTTGTTATTTAGGTTTCAATATTACTTCTGATGTTTGGATATTGAAAGATTGTGGTGTATCATGGATGAAACTATTCACTATCAAATATTCTGAAAAATACTATGCTACATATGTTTTCTGCACCCATTTTCACATTTTCGATGCACCTTCGCCACTCAGAGAGTAATCATGATTTTGATGGTTCAACTAAAAAGCTAGAGCAAACCTCTTTTGTTGGTGGATACAAACCTGCAGAAACCTATGTAGAAAGCATTGTGAATCCCCTAATGATAGCTGGTAAGAATTTTTCTTATTTTAGCTAGTATGATTTTTTTTGCACTTTTTTCTGTCAAATAATGTGTCAAAACATTGAATATATATGAATCGATAAAGCATATTTGCATTTATCCAAATTATAGTAGTTTCTAGACACGTGCATTCATGTATCCTAATGTACAAAGATAATTTTTCATCGAGATATATCCAGATTTTAAAACAAATTGATGTGATCCAAAGTAATTTATAGATGAGATATCATTCCTCTCAAAGTAATAATTCCTAATTTGAGTTTACTTTCCTCTTATGGACATACCATTCGCTTGCCTAATAGTTTAAGCTACAAGAGTGAATTTAAACAACATCTAACTCAGTATAGTCCCGTAAGCAAGGTCTAGGAAAGATAGAATGTACGAAAATCTTATTCGTATCTTGTGGAGATTGAAAGGTTATTTTCGGAAGATCCTCAACTTGAGTTACACACATCAAAGAAATTGAAAAGAAAACACTGAAGTGAAGAGGATATATCAAACAATAGGAAAAACATAACATGGAATTTAAAACTACATATGTTAGTGGTGATCTTCACGAAAAAGAATTGATAAGATATACTGAAAGTTGAAGTATCTAGTCAATCATCAATTATGTCAAGGTTAATTGTTGAATTAAATCAAACATTGGAAGCAAATGGAGAAGATTAAGATCAAACAAATGAAGAAGTTGACCTTCAAGGCTAAATTTCAAGTGGACAGACAGATGATATAATTATTGGAAGATCCTATTATGATATGGAGACTTCACAAGAAATTGATGATAAAATAGTCACCAACTTAAATGAGGATGTTGATACAACTATGATCTCCTTCTGTCATGGAGTTGTGCTAGAATGAAAAAAAGGAGCAAGTTCTAGATTCTTGAACACACAAGCTCCAAACTAGCTCATCACAGACATTTATCAGACAATATTGTTATTTCCTAGCTGAGATAAAGAGGGAGTCCGAGAACTCTGTCACGTCCCAACCCAGGGGCCGTGATTTGTGCCGATAAGGCACCCAAACACACACTATACCGAATTTTCATTCACGATAGCTAAGGAATTTCACGAAATTTTGACAGAGTTTCCTCTGTTTTTCTAACTAACCTCACCTGTGCGGCAGAACCATCCAACAAATATATCATACAAACGAGATCATACCAACATAATTTCCCATACCCACATGTATCCACAGACCTTTATGCACAGAAACTGGATCACAAGATGGGATAGGGCCTCGTCATACCCTCGAATATATATATATAAATGCAAAATACAAAAATACGTATACAAGTCTATACCGAAGGATCTGCTCCTGATGCAAGGGAGCACTTCAACGGTGGGCGAAAGTGCTAAGAAGACGGTCCTCTAACCTATTCGTCTATACCTGCGGGCATGAACGCAACCCCCGAAATGAGGGGGTCAGTATGAAATACATACCAAATATGTAAAGCGAAAAACTTGAAATATAAGTGAAAGTAATAATCCAAATAAGAAAATATAAAAGTCAAACCTGTATGTCAACATCAAAATATTTATTTATTCAAACATCAAAATAATGCATATCGGACGGGAACGATGGCAACCTCCAAACGCGCGCTATACCACAGCATAACACCAGAAGTTCAAATCTCCAAAATCTCCAACACAAACCCCAAATGAGCATAGGTGAACTAGGGCGATAGTGCCAAGCGTTAACGTATCATAAGGCATAAAGGTCATCATGCCCGTTTATGGAGCCGAGGCGACGGTGCCACGCACTCCCATGAGCCGGGGCGAACTTGGCCCAACACTCACACATCATGATACCATCCCAACCCAGCTCCTTATGTCTCCAGCAAAGCAAAGCCGGTCCATGGGCAAATCGACCCACCATATCTAGCCAACCTCAGAATATATATACATATAATCATATATGCGCACAAAATATCCAGCCCGGGAACCGGTGAACGAGGCCAAATGGGCACGAGTAGAGTCGCG
>JAOTQJ010139191.1:0-39496 GCA_025642045.1 Solanum sejunctum | reverse complement strand
AATTAGTCGAATTGTTATACCCTTTAAATTATCAAAATACCCTTAGACAAAAGATTGCTCAAATAAAACATCATCCCAAAATTTCTTTGGCACATTTGATGGCAGAATATCGATCAGGGCGAAAAATTATTTGAAAAAGTGGTGTTGATTGAATTTTAGGCCAACCGGACAAAAGATGACTTTTGGAGCAAAATTGCAAAAACTAGAAGGAAAGTAGGGCTAAGAAGAAAAGAAAACGCTGAGTTTTCAAGAGTGTCATGCCTCGGGGAGGATACCCTTGGCGTGACTGACATTCACAAACTATTGTTAGTCCCAAAGCAAATTACTTGGCTTAACCACTCATTTATCAATAGCGGGAGACTCAGTTTATGTAGAACGGACATTCTAGTGGGCTCATCAATCAATCCACAATATAATATGGGTCTAAAAACCAATAATCCAAATAAACCCAATATTGTGGAAATAGTTTGAAAAGTACAAGTCTTTAAAATGACACATCAACTCTAATCCATCATTGTCCATGAAGTTTCTAGCTCTAAGCATCTAGAAGGTGCCAAGGAAAGTTCGGGGCTACCTCAAATAAAAAATAGGGCACTAAACTCAAGTTGGATGAAAGCATAACTATGTATTCTTCGAAAGCAACGGAGGACTGACCAAATCAGCTGACTGCAATAAGATCCTCAACGAGCCTGTTGTGACCTCTAATATCTGTCTCTACATCATAAAATAATGCATCCCAAATGATCGTCAGAACATTGAATATACTGGTATCTAAAATAGTTAAAAAAGAAAGAATATAATCAAAGATCGTCAGTACATTGAATATACTGGTATCTCCATCCCAGGTATGTAAAGCTACACTAAAGCATGAAATTATTCTTCCATGTGCCCTACCGATGGTAATAGAGGAGTTGTGAGTATCATGATTCTTCACACATATTTCTTGAATATTTTCTTACAAATCATATATATATTAGAAGTGTTTTCATATGTTGATGATCATCAGAAATATGTTTTATTGAATATATACATAAAGTGAAACACAATATGTTATTTGAGAAAGAATACATGAATGAACCTAGGGGTTGATTCTAGAGCCTTGACTTGAGTATGTTGATTGTTATTATAAAGTGAGCATGATGATGAGTTAATAGATCTTGATGATCCCATGTTGACGTCTTCCTAATGATTGATCTAAGTCTTGAGCTATTGAATGAGAATTGCGTTGATGAAACAATTAAGATGAATGGCCGAAAGGCCCAACTAAGTTGAGTTAATGAGATGATGAGAGTCTTTCCGAGAATAATTGAGATGATTGAGTTGAGATGAGGAGTCTTATGAGCATTGAGTCTTGGGAGGAGTATCGAGCATCAAAATAAGTAAGAGTAAGTCCAACTCGAACTCATTAACTATGCCGCCAAGAGTAGGATTATACTAAGTTTGTTAAAGTCAGCCAAGTCCCTATTTTGTAAACTAAGTCAGTTAAAATCGAACAGGTTCCTATTTTAGGACTAAGTCCATTAAAGTCGGATATGTTCCCATTCTATTATCCTAAAACAATAGGACTTAATTGGTTAATTATTCGAATCTATTATGGATTCGATTCGTTCTTTACCTGGAAAGTACTAAATGATTGTGGTAACATCAGCGGGATTGTTATGCAATTAGGGGCTCATAGTGATTGTTATCAGATAAGAGAAACTCCCAGATAGGTGCCATATTGATAGTACTCTGAGTCGAGTTGATCAGTTCTATTGAGTTGAGTTGAGTTGATTGATAAGGTTTGATTGGTTGATTAATCACTTGTCTATTCTTTCATCTTACTTTAGATAGACATTTGACTTTCTAATTGAGTATCTTCTGAGTTGATGTTATTTGTATATTATTCTACCTGGTTAGGTTTCATTCAACCATTTTACATACTCGTACATTCCATATATTAATGTCCCCTTTGGACTGCATCATTTTATAATGCAGAGGCAAGTAATAAAGATCTTCAACATGCACACCATTGAGGATCTTTGCATTCAGCTGAGTTGGTGAGCCTCCCCTACTTCAGATGATTCTCTTTATTTTTATCTAGCTAGACAGTTGAGATATCCATGGGTCTATCATTGCACTATTTGATAGTGATAGAGGTTTCATAGACTAGAGTTGAGTTATTGATGTTGAGATTCTGTTGAGCTAGTTTCTTCCATACTAGCCTATTTATTTGATAAGATATTAGAGATTTAGATTTTCCATTATTATCTTTAGTCTTCCGCTAATTAACAGAGTTTATTGAATGAATGAATATGATGAGGCCAATGTAATTCCCCAAGAGGATATCCTAGACATAGCCAGCACCCAGAGACTATTGGTAGTCCCCAAGTGAACCATTTGGCCTCATCATATCCATCCAATCAATAAGCTCTATAAACTTACCGGAAGACTAAGATAAAGATGAGCAAAGCTATTGTCTCAAAAGTATATCAAATAAATAAAAAGGCTAGTAAAAGGAAACTAGATCAATAAGTCTAAACATTAATACTCTAACTCTAGTCTATGAAGATGCTGTCACTATCAAGGTGTGCCAATGATAGACCTATGACTACCGCAAAATAAAATCAAGCTAACTTAAAGTCTAACTATAATAGTAAGATGAAAATAAATGCAATGAATCCTCCTAAGTAAAGGAGGCTCATCAACTCATCTGAAATGCTTAAATCCTGAATGGTGCGCCTGTTGACATTCTCTAGTACCTACCTCTGCATCATAAAATGATGCAGTCTAAAAGGGGACATCAGTACATGGAATGTACTGATATGTAAAATAGTTGAATGAAATAGAAACAGGTAGAATAATATAGAACAACATCAACTCAATATAATACTCAATTTGAATGTCAAATATCTATCCAAAGAAAGAATAAAGAGTAGACAAATGACCCATCAACCCAATCAAACCACATCAATCAACTCAGACTCAACTTAAAGGACTCAAGCCAGCTTAATTCAACTCAGAGTACTCAATGTGGGTACTTTCTGGGAGTTTCTCTTATTCGACAACAATCACTTATGAGCCAGTGATTGTACAATAATCCTACTGATGTTGCTACAGACATCCAGTACTTTCCAAGTAAGGAACGAATATGATCCACAAGGGATCTAAACTCTATAGCCCTCTATTTTTTCAGGGACTTTACCTCAAGCGAGGACCATATGATGTAATGGTTCAATCCCTCATCCTATGCTTGGTGAAGTACTTAATGAGTGCTAGTGGGACTCACTCTTACTAATTTTAGTGTTCAATACTCCTCCCAAGACTAATGCTCATAAAATTCCTCCTTATCTCAAGTAGCCTCATAGAGGCACTCATCAACTCAATCAGTCTCATGGTGACTCTCATCATCTCATTAACTTAAACTCTAAAGTCCTTTGTTATTTTCAGGGACTTTAATTCATCTCAATTAACTAATTCTCATTTAAGAACTCAAGGACTCAGATCATCATTTAGAAGAAGTCATTTAGACAGAACTCAAGAACTCAATTATGAAGACTCATAGGATTATTAAGCTCAAGTAACTCAACCTCATACTCATATAAAGATTACCCTCAACATACTCAAGTCAAGGCTCTAGACTCCTTTCCGAGGTTCATTCATGCAATCTTTCACAAATATCATATAGGGTTTATACAATGTCTCATGAAAAATATTCAATTCAAGAAGAAAAGCTTATGATGATCATCAACATATGAAAATACATGTAATAGATAAAATTTTCAAAAAAAATCAAGAAAATATTTCAAGAAACATATATGTGGACTCATGGACTCTCAACTCCTCTATTACCATCTTTGGGGCACTTGGAAGAACAATCCCATGTTTAAGTTTAGCCTTACATACCTAGTGTGAAGTCTCTTGACAATGAATCCTCAAGAATTCTCCTTGAACTCTCAATTTTACGCTCCTCTTCTCTTCTTTTTAGCCTAGTCTTCTTCATGAACTTAAAAAGGGCTTAGAATGGGGTTTAAGACCCTTTTTATGCTTAAAATGACCCATTTTGATCGTGTTTTAAGTTTAAGAGGGTTGGGAAAGGTCTAGAATGTCCCTTAGGAATTTAAGAAAAATGTTTTCCTCAAAAAATGCATGTCCGCGATGCTGACTTTGTATGATTTTGGTGTTCTTCGTTGAAAATTCTCCGAACAAGTTTTCCAATCCAGTAGAAAATTTTTAAAACAAAATTAAGTGTTGATCCATGGTAGGTGCATGTCGCGCATGCTCATTGTTTTTCATTTTCACATCAAAAAATTATCTTTTAATCAATTGCTCTAAAAATCAATCGAGACCATTTTCCCACTCAAGTTTTCATGTTGATAACATATCCGGCCTCATATTTGCCATCAGAGCATGGAAAGATGTGTTATGCGCACACCTCTCCTCTAGGGGTACCTTGATAATTTTATCAGGCATTATATCATCCCTATCTTAGGATCATTCGTCTTTGAATTATGAGTAAAGGTAGATATCAAGGCAAGAATAGACTCAAGACTCATCTCAATACTCACTTAACAACTCAAACTCTTGACTCCTCATCAACCTCAACAAACTCTGCTCAGACTCAAGAATAAACACATCAACTCAAGAATAGAAATTTTGATTTAGTCAAGGATAGGAACATTACCTTCAACAATCTCCTCAGCAGGAATGAATAAATGCAGATAGATAGCTCTCAACTCTTCCATTGCTTACTATATGACTTCCTCAATGAATTGATTTCTCCATAAGACTTTGACTGAGGTGATCTCTTTGGTTCTCACCTTGCGAACTTGATGATCGAGGATTTGAATTGAAATCTCTTCATAGGACATGCTATCCTTTACTTCACTGCTCTCAATAGTGATCACCAAGGTAGGATCTCCCTAGAACTTCTTTAACATCAAGACGTGGAATACTGGATGGATTGCATCTAACTCGAAAGGAAAGTCTAACTCATAAGCAACCTTACCAATCCTCTTCACAATCTAATAGTGGCCAATATAGGGAGGACTTAATTTCTGCTTCTTCCCAAATTTCATGACACCCTTCATAGGTGACACTTTCAAGTACACCCAATCATTTACCTCAAACTCTAAATCTCTTCTCCTCATATCGATGTAAGATTTTTAGCAACTCTGTGTAGTTACTTGTCTTAACTGCTAAAAAGTGAGTTGATTTGGTCTCTTATCCACAATCACCCATATCAAATCATGTTACTTTCGAGACCTTGGTTGACTAGTAATGAAGTACATGTTGATTATCTCCCTCTTTCATTCATGAATCTCAAAGTTCTGTGCAATCCACATGGCCTATGATGCTCAACCTTAACTTGTTGTTAATTTAGGCACTTGGATACAAATTCAACAATATCCCTCTTCATTCCACTCCACCAATAAACTTTTCTCAAGTCGTGGTATATCTTGGTAGAGCCACGATGAATAAAATATCTAGAGCTATGATCTTCAACCAAGATAATATCTCGGCTACCATCAACCTTTGGGATGTATAATCTACTTTGGTACCTCAACACTCCATCTCACCCTTTGGAGAAGACCATCACTTTCTATTTGTGGATGGCATTCTTCAATTGAAGTATAATAGGATCTTCGTCTTGCTTTTCTTTTACCTCTGCTACCAAAGATGAAGCATACCCATTCTGAACATTTACTCCTCCCTCATTATTCTCCTCAAGTTGAACTCCCAATTGAGCCAATCGATGCACCTCTTTAGCTAGATTCTTCTTTCCTTCCTCAACATGGGATCGCTACCCATTGACAACTCGCTAAGAGTGTCAGTAACAATGTTAGCTTTACCTGGGTGATAGAGAATGCTCATGTCATAATCCTTAAGCAATTTCAACTATCTTCTCTGTCACAAGTTAAGCTCTTTCTGACTGAAGACATACTACAGGATCTTGTGGTTAGTGAACACATCCACATGCAGTCCATAGAGGTAGTGGTGCCAGATTTTAAGTCAAAACACCACCACTACCAACTCAAGATCATAAGTTGGATAGTTCATCTCATGAACCTTAAGTTGTCTAGAAGCATAGGCTATCACTTTCCCTCTTTACATAAGCAGACATCCTAATCCAACTATCGAAGTATCACAATAGATCACGAAGTCCTCTATTCAATTGGACAAAGTTAAAATTGGTGCAGTAGTCAGTCTAGTCTTCAACTCTTGGAAACTCTTCTCACATTCATTGAACCACAGAAACTTGACCTTTTTTTGAGTCAATTAAGTCAATGGTGTGGAAAGGGTAGAAAATCCATCAACATATCTACGGTAGTAACCTGCCAACCCTAAGAAGCTCCTTATGTCAATTGGAGAGGTCGGTCTGAGCCAGTTCTTAACCACTTCAATCTTTTGAGCATCTACTTGAATACTATCACCGAAAATAATATGGCCTAGAAAAGCCACTCACTTAAGCTAGAACTAATATTTAGAGAATTTTGTATATAGCTCATGGTCCTTGAGGGTCTAAAGGACAACTTTGAGGTGATTGGCATGCTCCACCTCATATCTCGAATACACCAAAATGTTGTCGATCAACACAATACAAACATATCAAGATATTGCCTAAATAGCACATTCATCAAGTCCATGAAGGCTATAGGTGCATTCGTCAACCCAAAAGACATAACCAAGAACTCAAAATAGCTATATCTAGTCCTAAAAGTTGTCTTTGGAATATCACATTCCCTCACTTTCAACTGATAGTAGCCAAATTTGAGGTCTATCTTTGAGAAACAAGAGGCACCCTAAAGTTGGTCAAATGGATCAACTATCCTTGGGAGAGGATATTTATTCTTTATTGTGACCTTGTTTAGTTGCCTATAGTCGATACACATTCTGAAAGACCCATCTTTCTTTCGCACGAATAAGACAGGTGCACCCCAAAGAGAAATACTCGGCCTTATAAAGCCCTTCTCTAACAGATCTCTCAACTACTCTTTCAACTCTTTCAACTCAGCGGGGCCATCCTATAAGGTAGAATTGAGATAGAGTGGGTATCAACAAGAACATTAATCCAAAAGTCAATCTCCCTATTAGGAGGGACTCTAGGCAGATCCTCAAAAAAATACTTTGGCAAACTCATTAACAATTGGGACTGGCTCAAGAGTAGGAGGCTCAATATCATTAGAATTAACTCACACGAGGTGATAGGTACAACCTTTAGAAATTAGCTTTTTGGCCCTAAGGTAGGAGATAAACTTTCCCTTAGGTGCAACAAAATCACCTCAGCATTTTAGAACTGGTTCATTCGAGAATTAAAACTTAATGGTTTGGGCTCTACAATCAATTGAGGCATAACAGGCATGAAGTCAATCTATGCCAAGGATTACATCAAAATCCTCTATATCTAACTCAACCAAATCAATAAGAGTATCCTTATGATTGATAGAAACTACACAAGCTCTATAGATTCTCTTATCTCGAATAGACTCACCTACTAGAGTAGAAATATCAAAGGATTCAAGAAGACTCTTAGGGCTTCTATCATACTGTCCATATAGGGAGTTACAAATGACAATGCGGCGCCAGGATTTATCAAAACATAACAATCAAGAGAAAAGACTCGAATCATATCCGTCACAATATCTTGGGAGTTCTCTTGCTCTTAAAGACTAGCCAAGGCATACAAATAGTTTGTGGATCCCCTTGTGCTTGACGTAGTACCTTTCTGGTTTCCTCTAGTTGGTGGTGTTGGTGCAAAAGATTGATCCTAGTCAGCCCGCTTTAGACAGTCTCTCTGGTAATGTCCCACTCGACCACAACAGAAGCATGCATCACTCCCCTTATAACATTTACCCAAGTGTAATCTCCCATACTTACCACATGGTGGTTTACCCTATGCACCTTGAGACACATTAGCTTGTGACTGAGATCTATGGGCTCCAACATTCTGAGACCGTTGATCATTCCTAACTCTGGGTGCAAGTCCACTAGAAGATGATGGTGCTCGCCCAGACTAGAATTTTGTTACCATTCCTTCTCTTTTCACCCTTCTGACTGAATGTCTTAGCCTTCTTACTTATGAACTCTTCTATATTATGTTGTCTCTCCTCAGCAGCTTATTGCACAAAAGTCTTCAATCTCTTGACATCCATATCACTCACAAGCATCACTCCCTTCTCATGTCTCGTTGGCCCTCTGTTCAGCCCATCAACACACATCCTAATTCTCCCCCCCATGTCAGCAACAACATCTGTAGCATAGCGAGATAACTGAGTAAACTTAAGCCCATACTCTTACAAAGTCATAGACCCATGTTTTAGATTCAAGAACTCTCTTACCATGGACCTCCTTCATTCTTTTCGAAATAAGTTCCCCAAGAAAGCTTCTTTGAACACTGCCCAAGCCAACAATGGGGCATTCTCACCTCTACCCTTCTTCAATTGATCAAAAAATAGCTAGGCTACACCTTTGAGCTGGTAGGTAGCCAGTTCAACTTTATCAGCATTAGCCATATGCAGCACTTGGAACACTTTCTGAAGCTCCTCCATATAGTTCTTAGGATTCTCAGTGGATGCAGACCCTGTGAACTTAGGCGGTTCATCCTCAAGAATTCTCAGACTGTAGATGTGTCATGTACATCCTATCTATCAGCCCCTTGTCTTGCAAAAGGTGTTGTAATAGCCTGGACTAGAGTTTGGATAGCCTAGCAAAGCTCACTATTGGAGATCTCAGCTTGTGGGGGCTGCTTAACGAGGACAGCTAGATTTGCGGGCTCTTCATGTCCTTGAGCCTCAGGTGGGTTAACATTATACCTAGCGGTATATCCTATAACTCTTATAGCTCTTTCGGGTAGCACTAATTATAACTTTGCAACCATAGAGCATAAATTGAAAGAGAACTTTCCATAGAGCATAACTCTATCACACGATTTGGAACTTCGAAAAAGTGAAACAATTCCTAATGTCTTATAGCCTCTCTATTATGGATGTGAAACTCATAATATATAATAAGGACTTTACTAGGCATGTCTTCATAGATTCCCCGGGAGACTTGAACTCTATTCTGTGATACCAAGTTTGTCATGCATCGAAAGGGTACCCTAGATATGGCTGGCATCAAGAGACTATTGCTAGTCCCCAAGCTTATCACTTGGCCTCATCACATCTATCCAATCAATGAACTCTATAAAATCAGCAAAAGACTAAGATGAAGGTGAGCAAAGCTAATGTCTATAAAGTATATCAAATAAATAAAAAGGCTAGTAGAAAGAAACTAGCTCAATAAGTCTTAATATCAATACTCCAACTCTAGTCAAGTAAGCCTTTATCACTATCAAGGAGTGCCAATGACAAACTCATGGCTACCTCAAAATCAAATAAAGCTAACTCAAAGTCTAACTCTAATAGTAAGATGAAAATAAATGCAATGAATCCTCTGAAGTAAAAGAGGCTCACCAACTCAGCTGAAACGATCATATCCTTAGCGGTGCACCTGTTAACGTTCTCTAGTACCTTCCTCTGTATCATAAATGATACAATACAAAAGGGGATGATAGTAATAGATGTACTGGTATGTAAAATAGCTGAATGAAATAGAAACAAATAGAATAATATAGAACAATATCAACTCAACATAATACTCAATAAGAATGTCAAACGGCTATCTAAAGCAAGAATAAAGAGTAGATAAGTGACCCATAAACCCAATCAAACCTCATCAATCAACTCAAGTTAACTCGACTAAGACTACTCAATGTGGAAACTTTTTGGGAGTTTCTCTTATCTGACAACAATCACTTATGGGCCAGCGATTATACACCAATATTGCTGATGTTGCCGCATCCATTTCGTACTTGCTGAGTAAGGAACGAATATGATCTACAAGGGATCTAAACTCTACACTCCTCTATTATTTCAAAGACTTTACTTCAATCGGGGAACATGTGATATAATGGTTCAATCGCACATCCTATGCTTGGTTATATTGTTAATGAGTGCCAGTGAGACTCATTCTTACCCATTGTGGTGGTCAATACTCCTCCTAAGACTCAATGCTCATAAAACTTTTCCTTATCTCAATTAGCCTTATAGAGGCACTAATCGCTCAATTAGTCTTGTGGAGACTCTCATCATCTCATTAACTCAAACTCTAAAGTCCTTTACTATTTCCAGGGACTTTAACTCATCTCAATTAACTCAACTCTCACTTAAGAACTCAAGGACTTAGATCATTATTTAGAAGAAGTCATTTAGACAAAACTCAAGAACAGAATTACGAAGACTCATAGGATCATTAAACTCAAGTAACTCAACCTTACACTCACATCAAGATAACCCTCAACATACTCAAGTCAAGGCTCTAGACTTCATTCCTAGGTTTATTCATGCATGCTTTCACAAATATCATATATGGTTAATACAATGTCTTATGGAAATATTCAATTCAAGAAAAAAAGTTTGTAATGATCAACAACATATGAAAATACATATAATTGATATAATTTTCAAGAAAAAAAATCAAGAAACATATATGTGGACTCATGGACTCTCAACTCCTCTATTACCATCTATGGCACACATGGAAGAATAATCCCATATTTTAGTTTAGCCTTATATACCTGGTGTGAACTCTCTTGACAATGAATCGTCAAGAATTCTCCTCGAACTCCTATATTATACGCTCCTCTTCTCTTTAGCCCTAGTCTCTTTCAAGAACTTAGAAAGGGCTTCTAATGAGGTTTAAAACCCTTTTTACGATCAAAATGACCCATTTTGATTCATATTTTGAGTGTAGAAGGGGTCGATAAAGGTCTACAATACCCTTCACAAATTTAAGGAAAAAGTTCACCTCAGGTCATGCTTGTCCGCGATGCGGACTTGGTATGGTTTCGTTGTCATCAAAAATTCTCTGAACAAGTTTTTCAATCTCGCAAAAACTTTTTAGAACAAATTTAAGTGTTGTTCCGCGACAAATGCGTGTCTTACACCTATTGCACACTCTCACTATTTTTTATTTTCGCATCAAAAATTACCTTTTGATCTGGTTGCTTTAAAAATCAACCTAGATCACTTTTCCGCTCAAATTTTTATGCTAATTGCATATCCAGCCTCAAATTGGCCATAATAGCATGGGAAGACATGTTATGGACACACCTTTTCTCTATGGGTACTTTGGTAATTTTATCTGGCATTAAAGCCTAGTGATTCGCTTGGGGACTAGCAATAGTCTTTAAGAGTCGACCATGTCTAGGGTACCCTCCCATGACGTGAAAAAGTCCCAGCAGATTGGATCAATCATAACCTACCCTTATGGAAAGGAATCAATCATATCCTAAGAAAATGGAAGACCTCATGTGCAAAAGGAAAATAGTGGTTAAAGGTGATAGATTTAGGTGCAAAAGGAAAAGAGTATTTCAAGGAGAAAAGATATGGTGGATCAATCAAAGATTGGACAGAAGATTATTTCCAAGAAAAATTCTAGATTAGACAAGATCATATCAAGAAGAAAATCCAAATAAGATAAAATTATATCAAAGAAGAAGATTTGGAGAATCAATAAAATTACCTACCTTAAAAGCCCTGCTCTTATTCTTAGAAAGATCATTCATGACTGCATCAATCCAAGGATCAATTCTTTGTGATGCCATCTTTTCTACATAAAAAAAGGCATCCAGTTTATCTCAAGATATACGAGCCTACTACTTTCAAGACCCTCTTCATCCTTAAGAAAAACATTGTAATGTGTTTGTTTCACTATGAAAAAAAGAGAGACAAAAGAAGAAAAAATTAAAAGAGAGGACTGTATCAAAAGAAAAATAAAGAGAGGACTGTATCAAAAACCTTTTCATTATTCCTGTCCTTTTATTTTGGAACTTGAAATAAGTTGCCTTTAACCTCCTTTCCAATATTCAATCTTCTTGTTTTGAGCTAAATAATTAATGTGTATAATTACCAAAAAATGATTTTAGTTTTAATAGGACAATGTTTGATTACTTGAAAAGTGTTGAAATTAGCTAAAATTTCAGTGAAAGTTAGTGAATCTTGTTTAAGCTTGAAGTCAAAATTCATGTTTTCCAAATTGAAATTTACTTTGAGTTGAAAAATATTGGATACATTTTTGAGGAATTCGAATTTTAGTTTTAACATGATTTGGTGAAGATTTAAGGTGATTTTAATTGAAATTTTAATTAAATTTGGGGTGAAAGACATCTCAGGAGCATCCCATATACATAATAACAAATTCATATTACAAATGAGCTTTCATTAGATTGCATACTTTGTATATATTTTTAAAACTGATATAACATAATCTACGGGCATCCCATCCCACTTTTTTTTTAGCTAAAATTGAGTCATCCTTCATATGATATAAGATTCTAATCTATGATTATTAATTGAACATAAGTATTAAAATCAATTTCTTAGTGTGAGAATAGATCTAGAGATGAACTAAGGGCACACGAACCCTTTAGTGCGATGTTAAATAAAAAACTTTCTTAAAGATTGAGTTTCGATGTAAGATTTTATAAAAGTTAGGTGGACCAATAACTTTTAAATTTTATATACATACTAGAATCAATTTCTAAGTATTTAAACATATTAGATGTGATTTAGAGTCATAAAGAACTTCTTACATTAAAGTTAAGTCCAATAAAGTTCTACTGACTAAGTTTCGTATGAGTTGATAGAAGGGTTAACTTGAAATGACTATATCTCCTAAAGTATAATGAGTCAGATGACCCATAATATATCAAACTAAATTTCTTTGAATTAAATTTTCAATGCATCAAATTTTGTCTTAATCAGAGTTCAGGGTAAAATGTTATGACCATTTTACTAGAGACATGCAGAGTTGTCTAAAGGTCTGTGACAGCTTTGTGATGTAGAGTGGGCGTAGACTCTTCTAGATAAGTTAAATGATGTTCTTTTATTAACTTTGAGGGTATTTTTATGCTATATCCTTTGAGGGTTTATTTTAATGTACCAAAGCGCATAAAATGATAGTTTTTCATAGGTAAAATCCTCTTCTTCACTCCTAAACTTAAACGCTCAAGAATCATCAAGTTAGACTAGCCTTCAAGATTTATCATCAAGGTAAGTTATTCTCCATAAATTTATAGCTTTCCAACCTAAATTCCTTCATCCATTAATGAATCTCTAAGAGAAATTTTAAATCATAACCTAGAGTTTTAAGAAAACTAATTAAAGAATTTCAAAAAAGGATTTCTTGATTCTTCTTTTTCAAGAATTAGGGTTCTTCATCAAAAACTCTAAATATTCTAATTCAATAATTCAAGAATCAAAGAGAAGTCCTTCAACAAATATTTGTTTTCAAGTTCTTCCACTCTAAAGAAACTACAAAGAGAATTTCTTTTTTACAGAATAAGCATCAAGGTTCCAAGATAAAGAATTTTCTCCAAGAATTCATTAAGGGTGGAAATTGGGCGGGTTGGGTAAAACTTGAGTGGGTTATAATGGGTCAAGATAACAAATGAGTCAAGACCCAACCCAACCCAAATTTGCTTGGGTCAAATTGAGTGGGTCAAAAAGGGGTTGGATAATAGGTTATAGAGCGGGTCAAGACTCAACCCGACCCAATTTTTATTAAGTTTTTTTATTTTATTTATTATTTTTAATATTTTAGTTCTTACTTAAATTATATTTTTCTTTATTATGGCTATATAAAACATATCAAACTAAAAAAATAGTGTTTTGAAAATATTTTAGTAAGATCTCTCTTAAGTCAATTCAGGTTGCATATCAACCCAATTTTAAATGGGTTGAAATGGGCTGGGTAAGATGGATTGAGATGAGTTGGGTTAAAATGGGTTGGGTTGAAATGGATTGAAACTTGAACGGGTTGGGTTGGGTTAGGCGGGTTGGACTTAATTTTGCCACACCTAGTGTTCATTAAATTTTGATTATCATACTAACTTTTCAGGTGTGTAAGACTAAACTAAAAGTATAAAATTGTTCTTCCATGTTCCCTCATTGATGATAATAGAAAGATTTCAAAAGTATTGAGTCTCCATGCATGTTTCTTTGAAGATTTTCTTGTAAACTATATGTTATATGTCTTTACATGCTTGATGATCACCATAAACTAGATTTATTGAACAATTACTCTTATGTAAGTTATTGCATAAACCCTACATATTATTTAATAAAAGATTTGCATGAATGAACCTAGGGTTGAGTTTAAAGCCTTGACAATATGATTATGATTGTGGTTGAGCATGATGATGATGTTGATAGAAATTGATGGCCTAGAGAGTCTTCATAATCGAATTCAAATGATTAACGTAAATTGATAGTCCTCTTAACGATTGTCTAAACCCCTCTTGAAAGATATGATTAGGAACTGATTGAATGGTTGATAGGTTGAAAGGCTTGATTGCGGTAGAACTGATGAATTGATAAGAGTCTTTTTGAGACTTATAATTGGTTTGATTTAGATTGATTTCCTTATGAGTTTGAGTCTTCGGAGGAGTATCGAGCGCCAAATTGGGTGAGAGTAAGTCCAACTTAAACTCAATAACTACATCACCAAAATATAGGAGAAGATTGAACTGTTAAGTTAGTTGTTTCCCTTTTTACATCCCTTGCAGGGACTGGATTGATTAGCCTTGATCCGTAATTGGTTGATTTATTTTTTACCCTAGTAAAAGTATTGGAGGGTTGTGTCAACATTAACGAGATTTTTGTGTGACCACTAGCTCAAAAGTGATTGTTGTTGGATAAGAGAAACTCCCAAACCGATCTTGATAATACTCTGATTGGATTGGCTTGAATTGTCTATGATTGGTCATGGTCTAGTCTTTATTCTTTCTTTAGGCTTATGGCATTCTGACTGGGTACTTTGAGATGATTGTATTCAACCTCATATTTATTTTTATTTTGTCAATTTACATACTCATATATTCCATGTATCGACATCTATTTAGACCTATATCATTTTATGATGTAGAGATGTCATAACCCGGACTTAGGGTCTAGGAGTGACATGGCGAATGAGAACTCGAGAATCCCCAAACAAGCCTCCAAGTATCCATATTCACATCATCAATTCAAAGCGTATATGAGTAGTAAACACATAGTTCTAAGGGATGGGAAAGTAGGACTCACACTGTGTGGATGTCATAGGGATAGGGAGTAACATGGATTCACATAACACTTTAGCACATAAGAACTAAGGGGCGGGTAAGTATGACTAACGGAGAAATACGTGACTTAGGATCTTCCACATCATATCATGAATCAGTAACATAAGCTCATAATCAAATCCATAATGACCATATCTAGTAGATAACCATAATCATAAATTCCAAATATCGACAGATAGCATATATCCATACAACAGTATAAAAGACAATGCCTCTAGTCATAAGATAGGACGAGATTCAAGACATGTCCCTAGATCACCCTCAAAGTAAACAACATAAACAAAAGAACCGTGATAGAAGGACGGTGTTTTGTCCTTGGAAGATATTACGCACCACATGAAACGACTCCAAAAAATGCCCAAAACAATGCCTTGGAATGCTCGGAATTTTAAATTCCATATCTCAAAATTTGTTTGATATTTTGAAAATACATCTTAATATTCTTCTTTAGGTGGTCATAATTAGGAAAAAAGGGTCTAACCCCGATTTAAGAGTGAAAAATTAGCAATTATAATTTTTCAAGGTGCAATTCCAAAGAGGAATCCACAACCCCCACGTGACACGCCTTTTGTTAGAAACTGACTATTTTTTTAGTTTGGTCCAAGACTTCTAAGTCTTGGGTATAAGTGTTCCCAAATATGTTTTTACCTGTACTTAATCATATTTTATCCTCATCTCATCCTAAACATTCCCTAATACTCACTCAAAACACTTAGCTATATTTTCACTCCCGAAATTTAAGTCTCAAACCCTCATCCCAAGCCAAGGTTTTCCTTCAATGTTCTTGTTCAAGCTTCAAGTTTCCATCTCCAATATTCACCAAGTTCACATCCAAGCTAAGATATGTGGGTTTCTTTCATGGGTTCCTTTTACTCATGATACCCAAGCCTTCTTTTACTCAAATTGCATGATTGAAAGTTGATTTACAAATGGGCCTTGATTATTATGAAATTCACTGTAGACTATGTTAAAGCTATATGAAATTGGGACTGTCTTGCCATATTTTGAGCTAAAATTCTTTGATTTATTGTACGATTTGAGAAGGGGTTTTGATGTATATTGCTTGAGGGTATTGCAAGGTGTTGATTGATGGTTTTATAATGAATTTTATTACATGATTTTATCTCTATATTTCATGGTTTTATACTAGCATTATACACCCTCTATGTGTTTGATAAAATGTACGAATGTGGTTTCTTAGGGAGTTAAATGTCCAAAGTATGAGATATGGTATGACTGACTATATGATGATGAAATGAGCTTACAATCCGGGGGGGGGGATAAGAATCTGAATAACCTAGATGGGGGTTTGTACTCATCAACCTAGTAAAGGGTTTACGCTTCTCCACCTAGTAATGGGGTGGCATCATCACTAACCTAGATGGGGGTTTGTACTCATCAACCTAGGAAAGGGTTTGTACTTCTCCACCGGGTGATGGGGACGCATCATCACCGACCTAATGAGGGGTTTGTACTTCACCACCTAAGTAATAGGGCATCATCACCAAGGGGTTTGTACTTTGTAAATCTAGCTTGGTCTCTTCTACACATATGATATCCCATATGAGCATGAACTACTTAAGCATATTTTACTTATGCATTGGTCATATATGTCATATTGTTATATTATGCCTATTGCCTATTGTCATGCATTTTGATTATAATGCCTAATTCTTGTTGCATTGGATCCTACATACTTAGTACATTCAAATGTACTAACGCATACTCTATGCCTACATAATATCACCATGTAGGAATCGGTGGCCAAGTTGATCCTCCTCTTCCTCCACATGGCTAGTTCGAAACTACTCAAGATAGTTGGTGAGTCCTCCACTTTGGGGATGTTAGTCTATGTTGCTCTTGTTATGTATTGAGACATTATTATTTATTGTCTATTTTGACTATGAGAGTGAGCCCGATTACTTTGTCTTAGTCCCTGCTGTTATCTATGTATTAGAGGTGGTTGTTAGACACGTTGTGTATCCATGATATAAGTTTTGACTCTTTTCTCTTGATTATGGTATTTTGCAAGATTTTTCCTTAGACCCTTTACCCCCACTCTTGCTTTTTAATATCTTTTATATGCTTCCGCGACTAATGATGTGTAATGATAAGTTAAGAGTTATCTATGGTTCCTTCGGGTTTCCTATTCGCTGTGTTAAGTGTAGGTCCTAGGCTTGGGTCGTGATAAACTTGGTATCAAAGAACTAGGTTGATAGATCCTTGGAGTCGAACATATCGCTTTGATTATCGTCCTATTCATGGTTGCGAAGCACTCCATGACTATGAATAGGAGACTGTGAGGCATTTTAGGAAATGTTTTCCTTCTTCATATTTTAAGTCATGCTATAGAGTTATGGTAAGTTTTTCCCCCTAATGATTGTTCCTTTCTATGCTAGATCATGCCAAACGCTCGAGGATCAAGGGCCCAAACTCCCAAGGAGCAACCTACAAATGATGAGTTTTGCAATGTTCTCATTATGTTTGCCTAAGTCGTGGCTAACCCAAGTCAATCAAGGGGCCTAAGCCCCTTATGCTACTACCCTAGGAGCTAAGGTTAGAGACTTCATGAGGATGAATCCTTTGGTGTTCTATCGGTCAAAGGTAGATGAATATCCACAAGAGTTTATTGATAAGGTATGCAAGACCTTGAATATCATGGGTGTTGGACCAAATGCAAAGGTGGAGTTGGTGGCGTACCAACTCAAGGGGGTATCCCAAATTTGATATGATCAATGAAAGCGGGAGAAGTCAAATAGTTACGTGATACTTTGGAAGGAGTTCAAATTGGCTTTCCTTAATCGGTTTCCCCTCTTGTGCTTAGGGAAGCAAAGTTGGTAGAGTTTATGAACTTAAAACATGTTGTTATGAGTGTGAGGGAGTATGCCCTAAAGTTTAATCAACTTGTTAAGTATGTTCCTCATTTGGTAACCAATCCTAAATCTAAGATGAATATGTTTGTGATGGGGGTCTCTAACTTGGTGAGTGAAGAACGTTGGTCCACCTTGCTAATTAGTGACATAGACTTATCTCAATTGATGACCTATGCCGAGCAAATAGAGGAAGAGAAATTGAGGAAGAGAAGGGGGAATGAGGCCAAGAAGGCCCGTTTTGGGGGTAAGTTCCAAAAGGGTAGCCAATTCCCTCAAGGCCAAGGGTCTCACTATGCTACTAATAGGGGTTTTTCCAATGACCTCCCTATGCCTCAAGGTGTTGTTGTTGTGGATCCCATTGATGTATGTCCTACATATGGTAAGAGTCATAGGGGCTGGTGTTTGAAGGGTTTAAATGCATGTTTCGATTGTGGGGAGTTTGTTCACAAAAGGGTGGATTGTCCAAGAAACCATAGCAAGGGTCGAGGTACAAATGTAATTCCTTCGGATAGAGGTGGTCCCCAAGGCACAATCAATTTTATACTTTACATTGGAGGCAAAAGGTTGGTGAGGTTCCCGATGTCGTTACTGGTATATTGAAGATCTTTGACTTTGATGTGTATGCTTTGATTGATTTGGGTGCCACTCTTTCCTTTGTTACCTTTTTTATTGCTAAAAAGTTTCATGTTCCCCCTGAGTTGTTGCATGAGTCATATGAAGTATCTACTCCTATTGGTACCTATATTATTACTAGAAAGTTTATAGAAGTTGTCCTATTTGCATTTTGCATAAGTTGTTGCCTTGTGATCTTGTGGAATTAGAGATAGTAGATTTTGATATCATTCTTGGGATAGATTGGTTGCATGCGTACTATGCTACTATTGATTAGAGAATCTATAGAGTCAAGTTTCAATTTCCTAATAAACCCATACTTGAGTGGGAAAGTCAAGATACGGTGGTAAAGGATTGGTTCATCTCTTGGATTAAAGCCCATAAGTTTATCTCTAAAGGGTATTTGTATCATCATGTGAGGGTTAAAGATGTGGAGTCCGAAGTACCTACCATTGGGTCGGTTTTGGATGTAAATAAGTTTCTTGATGTATTCCTAAATGACCTTCCAGGTGTCTCTTCTGAAAGGGAGATTGATTTTGGCATGGAACTCCATTCTGGTACTCAACCATTTTCCATTTTCCCTTACTGTATGGCCCCGACGGAGTTGAAGGAGTTAAAGGAACAATTGAAAGATTTGTTCGAAAAGGGATTTGTTAGTCCTCGTCAATCACCTTGGAGTGCCCCGATGTTGTTTGTGAAAAAGAAAGATGGGTGACTTAGAATGTGCATTAACTACCGGCAACTCAATAGGGTCACTATAAAGAATAGGTATCCTTTTTGAAGAATTGATGATTTGTTTGACCAATTGCATGGGGCTAGCTATTTCTTTAAGATTGATTTTTAGTCCGGGTATTATCAAGAGAGGGTGAGGAAATGTGATATTCTCAAGACGACCATACGAACTAGATATGGGCATTATGAGTTTGTTGTGATATTGTTTTGGGTTGACTAATGCACCAGTCATCTTCATGAACTTCATGAATAGGGTCTTCAAACCCTACCTTGATTCCTTTGTTGTGGTCTTCATTGATGATATATTAATCTATTCACATAGTAAGGAGGAGTATATGGGGCATTTAAGGGTTGTGCTGCAAAGGTTGGGGGAGGAGAAATTGTATGCCAAATATGACAAGTGTAAATTTTGGTTGAAGGAGGTTGCATTTTTGGGTGATGTAGTGTCGGGGGATGATATAAAAGTGGATCCTAAGAAAACTGATGTGATTAGAAATTGGCCTAAACCATTGACCCCATTAGATATTAGAAGCTTCTTAGGCCTAAAAGGTTATTATAGAAGGTTTGCGAATGGGTTATCCTCGGTTGCTTCCCCTATGACAAATTGACTAAAAAGAAGATTAAGTTTATGTGGACCGATGCATATGAGAGGAGCTTCCAAACATTGAAAGACAAGCTTGTGTCCGCTCCTATATTGTCACTATCGAATGGAATAGAGAGATTTTTGGTGTATTATGATACTTCTTGAGTTGGGTTGGGTTGCATGTTGATGCAAAATGGTAAGGCCATATCTTATGCTTTTAGACAACTCAAGGTGCATGAAAGGAACTACCCTACCCATGATCTAGAGTTAGCCGCTATTGTGTTTGCATTAAAGATTTGTCGTCACCACTTGTATGGGGTACATGAGGATGTGTTCACCAATCATAACAGCCTCAAATATGTCTTCACTCTAAAAGATCTCAACTTGAGGCAAAGAAGGTGGCTAGAACTTCTTAAGGATTATAATGTGAGTATGCACTATCATCCGGGTAAGGCAAATGTGGTGTAAGATGCTTTGACTAGGGTGTCTATGGGTATTTTACCTTGATGGTGGTGGTAAGGAAATGGCTAGGGACGTGCACCAATTGGCTAGATTGGGGGTTAGGTTGGAAGAGGTTGGTGATGATGGTGTTGTTGTTGTTGATGGGTCTAAGTCTTCATTGGTTGATGAGGTGATAGAAAAACAATATCTGGACTCCTCCTTACTTGAATTGAAGGCCTTGATGAAAGAGGGCAAAGTAGAGGTTTTCTCCCAAGGGGGAAATGGGGCCCTTAGGTACCAAGGTAGGTTGTGTTTGCCTTGTGTTGGTGGTTTGAGGGAGAAGATCCTTGATGAGTCCCACAATTCTTCTTATTCTATCCACCCAGTTCCACCAAAATGTATAGATACTTGAGAGATGTGTATTGGTGGGAAGGTATGAAGACGGACATTACCAAATTCATTTTCGATTGTCATAGTTGTCAACAAGTCAAAGCAGAACATTAAAGGTTGAGTGGCCTAACCCAAAGCATAGATATTCCCACTTAGAAGTAGGAGGTGATGAATATGTATTTTGTGGTTGGGTTGCCCAAGACTAGAAAAGGTTTTGACTCTATTTGGATGGTGATTGATAGGATGATGAAATTAGCTCACTTGCTACATGTTAAGACCACATATGGGGCTGAAGAGTATGAAAGTTTGTATATCCATGAATTGGTGAGGTTACATGGGGTTCCTTTGTCTATCATATGAGATCATAGTTCACAATTCACTTGACACTTTTGGAGGTCTTTCCAAAGGGGTCTTGGTACAAAAATTCACCTTATTACGGCCTTTCACCTCCAAATGGATAGCCAAGCCGAAAGAACCATTCAAACCCTTGAACATATGCTTAGGAAATGTACATTATAGTTGAGGAGTAGTGGGGATGACCATCTTCCTTTGATTGAGTTTGCCTACAACAATAGCTATCACTCTTGCATCGGTACGGATCCTGTTGAGGCTCTTTGTGGGAAATATTGTAGATCACCAGTTGGATAGTTTGAGGTTAGAGAGGTGGCTTTAATAGGACCGAATCTTGTTATGGAGGCTCTTGAGAAGGTGAGGATGATTAGGAAAAGATTGAAAACAACCCAAAGTCGTCAAAAATCCTATTCCGATGTGAGAAGGAGAGACCTTCAATTCAAAGTGGGTGATTGGGTTTATTTGAAAGTTTCTCCAAGGAAAGATGTGGTCTATTTTGGTAAAAAAGCGAAGGTAAGTCCAAGGATTTTTTGTCCTTATGAGGTCTTAAAGAGGGTTGGCAAGGCAGCTTATTAATTAAAATTGCCTAGTAAAATGAATTTGGTTCATCCGGTGTTCCATGCCTCTATGTTGAGAAAATGTATTAGTGATCCTAATGCTACTGTACCTCATGATGTTGTGGGTGCTGTTGAGGATAACTTGACTTATTAGGAGGTTCCAGTTCAGATCTTAGATAGGCAAGTGAAGAGATCGAGGAACAAGGAGGTGGCATCCTTTAAGGTCCTTTGGAGGAACCAGCAAATTGAAAGTGCTACTTGAGAGGTCGAAGCAGATATTAAAAAAGAGGAATCCTTATATTCTCCACTCCATTCAATCCTAAGGTACTAATTCTAAGTTCCCTATGTGATTTCAAGTCTTATGTTTCAGCCCCTATGTCATTCATATGCATTCATATTTAAGTTGGCAAGTTATGATGATTTTACACGTATGTTGAGATTTTAAAAATGGTATTTTAAATGTAATGTTGTATTATTGTTGCCAATCTTGTCTTTTACATCTCTTTTACATTCGGGGATGAATGTTCCCAAGGGGGAGATATTGAAATGACCCAAAAAGTGCCCAAAAATGTGCCTTGAAATGACCAAAAGTTTAAATTTCATATATCTCAAAATTCATTTGCTATTTCGAAAATCCAACTTTATTTCTTGTTCAGGGGTCAAAATTAGGGGGAAAAGGGTCTAACCCTGATTTAAGAGCAAAATATTAGCAATTATAATTTTTCAAGGTGTGAATTCTAGAGAGGAATCCATGACCGCACGCGACGCGCCTCTATGTTAGAAAGTGTCTATTTTTTAAGTTCTTTCGAAGACTTCTAAGTCATGGGCTTAAGTGTTCCCAAATGTATTTTTAGATATAGTAAACCATATTTCAGCCTCATATCATCCTAGACATTCTCCATTACTCACTTAAACACTTGCCATATTTTCACCGCCCAAACTCAAGTCTCGAACCCTCATCCCAAGCCAAGGTTTTCCTTCAAGGTTCTTGTTCAAGCTTCAAGTATCCATCTCCAATATTCACCAAGTTCATCTCCAAGATATGGTATGTGGGTTTCTTTCATGGGTTCCTTTCATCCATGATACCCAAGCCTCCTTTTACTCAAATTTCATGATTTAAAGTTGATTTACAAATGGGTCTTGATTATTAAGAAATTCACTGCACACTATATTAAAGCTATGTGAAATTGTGACTATTTTGCCATGTTTTGAGCTAAAAACCTTCGATCTATTGTATGATTTGAGAATGGATTTTGATGTATATTTCTTGAGGGTGTTTCAAGGTGTTAATTGATGGTTTTACAATAGATTTTCTTGCATGATTTCATCTCTATATTTCATGGTTTTATACTAGCATTACATACCCTCTAAGTGTTCGGTAAAATGTCCAGATGTGATTTCTTGGGGAGTTGAAGGTCTAAAGCATGGGATATGATATGATTGACTATATATATACTCTATATAAAGTGTTACATTAGACTATACCCAATCCAAAGGGAATAAGAATCTGGATGACCTAGATGGGAGTTTGTACTCATCAACCTAGTGAAAGGTTTGTACTTCTCCACCTAGTGATGGGGTGGAATCATCACTAACCTAGATAGGGGTTTGTACTTATCAACATAGGGAAGGGTTTGTACTTTTCCAACAGGTGATAGGGTGGCATCATCACCAACCTAGTGAGAGGTTTGTACTTCACCACCTAAGTGATGAGGCAGCATAATCAATGACCTACCAAGAGGTATATACTTTTAAAATCTTTCTTGGTTTCTTCTACATATATAATATCCTATATGAGCATGAACTACTTAAGCATGTTTTACTAATGCATTGGTTATACATGCCATATTATTATTATTATGTCTAATTGCCTATTGTTATGCATTTTGATTATGATGCCTAATTCTTGTTGCGTTGCATTCTACATACTTAGTACATTCAAATGTACTAACGCATACTCTATGCCTATATGATATCACCATATAGGAACCGGTGCCCAAGTTGATCATCCTTCTCCACGTGGCAAGTTTGAAACTACTCAAGCTATTTGGTGAGTCCTCCACTTCGGGGACCTTAGTCTATATTGCTCTTATTATATATTGAGATATTCTTTTTTATTTTCTATTTTGACTATGAGGGTGAGCCTAGTTAATTTATCTTGGCCCCCTCTCTTATCTATATAAGAGGTAGTTGTTGGACACGTTACATATCCATGATATGAGTTTTGACTCTTGTCTCTTGATTATGATATTTTGCAAGCTTTTCCCTTAGCCTCTTTGCTACTATTCTTGCTCTTTAATGTTTTTTATATGCTTTAACGACCAATGATGTGTAATGATAAGTTAAGAGGTTTGTTTGGGGTTCCTTTGGGTTCCCTATTCTCCTTGTCACGTCTAGGCCCTAGGCTTGGGTCGTTACACCACAACAAGTATCTCAAGATCTAATCTAGCTATCATATGATGGATGAAGGTAATCTTCGATCCCTATATGGTTAGATGATGTAGGCAAAAAATATACGTTAGTACATTTGAATGTACTAAGTTTGCGGGCATGCAATGCATATGACTTATCAAACCTACATTCAATATTAGATAACATGGGCACATAATATAGAAAGAAATATATATCCAAAGAGGAGTAGTATAACAATATGTCATGAAATCTATGATGCATAAAATGCCATAATGCTCATATATATTGGGCACAGGACCATAACCGATATCTCAAACTCATAAGATACAATGCATGTTTCATCACTTGAAAATTATAAAGTCATTAAAACTTATATCAAAATATTTTCAAATCATTCAAAATATCTTAAAAATTATATTTGTGCACATGTATGCATGTCATGTCATGAAACTCAAGAGTAGAATAATTAGGACCACTTGGAACAGGAAGAACCTAGTACCTTAGGCTTGAGTAGATTGGAAATGATGGGGGATATCATTTCATCATGTCCAACTCTACCTCCCATGTTACACTCTCCATATGTTGATTTCTAAAAAGAACCTTAACCGAAGCCATATCCTTGTTGCGAAGCTGCTTCACTTGCCTATCCAAAATCTCAATTGAAACTTACTCATAATACAAGTTCTCCTGAACCTCAACATCTTCTAAAGGCACAATGGTACTAGTATCAGCAATCAATTTTCTCAACATAGACACATGGAAAATCGAGTGAATAAAACTCAAATCTAGAGGCAATTCCAACCTATAAGCCACATTCCCAATCCGCTTAAAAATCTCATAAGGACCTACAAATTAAGGACTTACCTTGCACTTCTTTCAAAAAATGCATTTAACCCTTCATAAGTGAGACTCTCACATACACTCAATCACTAACATGAAACTCAACATCCCTTTTGCTAATGTTTGAATAGGACTTTTGTCAACTTTGGGTCGTTTTCAACCTCTCCCTAATCAACTTCACCTTCTCCATAGCATCCAACACCAAATCCAGGCCAATTAAAGCCATCTCTCCCAACTCAAATCATCCTACCTGAGACCTGTTTCTCCTACCATATAAAGCCTCAAACAATATCATACTAATGCTAGTATGAAAGCTATTATTATAAACAAACTTAATGAGTGGTGGATGATCATCCCAATTACCCTTGAATTCCAATATACAAGCCCTCAACATGTCCTCCAAAGTTTGAAATGTCCTCTCGGCTTATCCATTGATTTGAGGATGGAAGGCGGTACTTAACTTCACCATAGTACCAAGTCCTCTTTGAAATGACCTCCAAAAGTGAGAAGTAAATTGGGTTCGATGATTCAAAATCATAGACCTAGGCACACCTTGCAACCTCACTAACTCTTTGGATGTACAACCTTGCATAATCATCAGCACTAAAGGTAGTCTTGACATGTATAAAATGAGCGTACTTAGTCATCTGATCAGCAATAACCCAAATAAAATCAAATTACCTATAGGTCTGAGACAAACTAACCACAAATTCCATATTCACACCTTCACACTTCTAAGTAGGAATCTCAATATCTTGAGCCAAACCATCAGAAGTTTGGTGCTCTACCTTTACTTATTGAAAATTATGGCATTCAGATACAAACTTGGCTAGATCTTTCTTCATACCATGCCACTAATACACTTTTCTCAAATCTTGATACATCTTGGTAGATCTTGGGTGAATAGAATAATGAGATATATGGGCTTCACTCATGATCACTTTCCTAAGATCATGTCTAACAATGCCTCTGGTCATAAGATAAAATGAGGGCCAAGACATGTCTTAGGCTCACCCTCAAAGTAAATAACATAAACAAAAGCACCATAGGTAGAAGAATGATGGTTTGTCCTTGGAAGATAGGATTCACCATAAAAAGTATCTCAAGATCCAATCTAGTTAGCGTCAGTGGATGAAGGTAATCTCCGATCCTGGTTAGATCATATAGAAAAAAAGTATGCATTAGTACATTTGAATGTACTAAGTATGCAGGCATGCAATGCATATGACTTAGCAAACCTGTATTCAATATTAGATGACAAGGGCACATAGGATAGAAAGAAATATATATCCAAAGAAGAAGAGTATAACAATATGCCATGAAAGTCATGATGCATCAAATGCCATAACGCTCATATATAGAAGGAATGGAACCCTAACCGACATCTCAAACTCATGATGCCTATTACATGAATTTGCCCGATGTAGACCTCCCAACAGTAAAAGAAGGTTACTTGCCAAAGGTAATCTACACCACACCTTACGACCTAGTCGTTTTGGTATGATGGACACCTTCTTCACAACTCGGTCATCTTAGAAGGATTTATTATCATATCATATTATATCAATGTGTAACCATTCCTTATGATCCGGTCATTTCAGTAATGGCTACCATATACATATGATGAGACATAGTTCAAGGAAAGAGGATAGGACCATTGGGGATAGCCCTGATGCCCCCAATCCATAGGTGCTAAGTCATCATCCCATAAGAAATACTTGTACATACACATGCTTTCAAAAGTGGCACAAGTCATTTCAAATCATTTCAGTGCATACTTGGGTTCAAAAGCCAAATATTCTTCATAATTACTTACACTTGTACTTAAAAGCAAAATTATATTTTAATCCATACTTTTCATGCATACAATTAGTTCATTCATAATAACAATATTGTATAACCACCCAATATGCTTAAAGAGCCAATAACAATAGACATTTATGTTATCACATTCTTGTCATAACCAATATATAAGCTTAACTCACCAAAATCATTTTCATAAAACATATATGAGCTTAACCCAATGATAATTTCATGAAATTTAATGCTCATGAATGCATATACCATGACTGATATGTGAATAGCAATGAAAAATATAGATTCAATCTTAAATCAATAATTCAATATGAATTTTAAATAAATACATAAGTAAAATCTATATTCAAATCATAATATTATTACCCATGCTTAGATCAAATTTTAAATGGATAATGCATAATCAAATCTTCATAATAATCATGCTATTCAACATATTAGGGCTTAAATCAAGTTAAAATCAATAATAAAGCATAGCACATACTTCAATAGAATTTAATAATCCATAATCTTCAAAACACATGATTAAAGTAAGCTTAAATTCAATAAATCAAGTGTAAAAAGAGTTTGGGTCTTCTTGGTTAAAAGGGACCATGAATCAATCCCACATACCTAAGTTCACCAGGAAGAAGTAAAAAGAATTTGATAAAGATTAAAGTCCTTCCTTGAATCATAAGCTAATTCTGCAGTAGAGTATTTGAGAGAAGCTCTTAAGAGAGTTCATTATAATGCTAAGTGTAAGAGTGAATTTGAATGAGGGAAATAATGTTTAGGTCATTTGCATATCCTTAGATAACATAGAAAGTCACAAAAGACCCTTAGGAGAAACCATAATTAAAAAATGTCATTAACGAAATGAGTAGAAAAATATTGCCAAGGTCCATAGCCCATATGAAGGTATAGGGCCCATATGAAGGTATAGGTATGTGTGCCCTTTCGTGATCCAATACTTAGAAAATATCTCCATTAACTAAGGTTCAAGATGGTAATTCTATAATTAGAAGAAAAATTGCACATTGGCACCCATATGAATGGATTCACGGTCCATGAAAGGTCATACAGACCATGTGGATTCCCATGAAACTTCACTTCAAAAGATTCTTGTTGATAAACTTCTGAGATGATGATCTAATACTTAAAAGATTTCCACTCTAACGCCCATATAGAAGGCTCACGGACCTTGAAAGGCTATACGGTTCGTGAGAGGGTCCATGTGTGAAATGGCTTGGATAAAATATGAATTTTTGCAAGGCCAAGGCCCTCCACATGGCACACCACACGGACCATAAAGCCTCACATGGATTGTGTGGGGTTCACGTTTGGCATGCCTTGTTCTTAAACTCCACATTTAAGTCAACACTCTACACACAAGACCAAGGGCTACATCAGGGCTCCTATACATGGTCTGTATACCTTTACACGACCCATGGAGGTCCCTCTGAAGTGTCACCTTGGTCCAAAACTTTTTGAAACTAAATTTTCAAGCACCATTAAGGTCATACAAAGTCTGCATTCTTACAAGAGACAGGTATTAAAGATAATCAATAGGCACAACGTTGAGGATCTATTCATGTTTAGTGGTTTGATGAGACCTCCTTGCTTTAGGAGATTTTCATACTTCTATCATCTAGATATTAAAGGTTAGATTTGTTTTATTTTAGTTGAGGTAGACATGAACTTGTCATTGGCACCATCTATATAGTAGTGATAAAAACTTCATAAACTAGATACTGATAAGTTGATATTGAGATCTTTATCTATTGAACAATTTCCTTTAAAACCATTCTTATGTCATAGACTTATAGTTTGATTGAGATTTTCTCTTTTAAAAGTCTTTTTCCTATTGAATTATATTTGACATTGGCCACTTTACTATCTCTCGATTATTAGTGAGCCTTCCGTTGTATAATTGGACAATTGATTAGAAAATGGTTCTCTTAGGAGCCAATAATGATTACTGAGTACTGGACACACCAAGGGTATCCTCCCGGGATATGGCAAAAGGACTGAATAGTATACGTGATTAGATACTATCATGATCCAATCTATCAGGCTGCGAAGACAACTACTTTAACACCTAAGTAGAAGAATCTTTAAGTCCCACCCTATTAAATCATGTAAAAAATTAAATAATTATAGAATAATACTTAAGAGATCATATAATTAAAGAATCATAGAATATTACTGAAGAGATCATATAATTATCAAGTACTGAGTTGAAGATCCTAGATTTAAATTCTAGAAATTATCAAACACCCTCAACGAATCTAGTCTAAATAGGTACAAGAGCTTTTAAGAATAAATTGTATAAATAAAATAATGACACAATTTCCATCACAATGAAAGAAGAGTAGAAGCTTTTGTAGATCGTCTTTTTTTTTACCTACGAAACATTACTGAACCTGAAACTAAACTATGCCAAATGACATATCAAAAGAAGTATCAATATAAATAACACATACTAGTAGGCATAATCATCCAACCCGATACCCATTATATAATATAAGAACATCATTCTAAAGAAGATATGCTATAACAGATACCCTTGGACTACCTTTCTACTATGCTCTGACCACCCTTCTTATTTGAAAATCATTAATATATCTACATGATATCAATCTTCTATTTATTTTATTTCTAATTCAAATATAGATCTAGGTTTAGCTCTTCTATCATTCATAAAGGGGTTCCTAAATCTATAATCAGATCACAGTAGATAATGCATTGAGAAATAATTCCTTGTACTGATAAGTAACTAATGAACTCATGAAGAGGTATTCTCGACCATGATCAGATCGCAATAACTTGATATATTTTTCATGCTGTTTCTCCCTTTCTACCTTAAATTCTTTAAATTTCCCAAAGCATTCAGACTTACGAGGCAACAAATAAATATATTCATATTTTGAGTAGTCATAAATAAAATTCATGAGATACTCATACCCACATCTCGCTTGTATGCTCATTGGGTTATATAAATCAGAATGAATTAACTTTAATTTGTATTGGCTCTATTTCCTTTTGAGAAAAAAGTTTCTTCGTCATTTTTCCTTCTGAATAAGATTCATATATTGGTAGTGCCTCCACTTTTAATGAACCTAAAGGTCCATCTCAAACCAGCCTAGAAATCCAATCTAGATTTATATGACATAGACACAAGTGTCATAAATAAGTCTCATTAAATTTAAAAAAATGTTTTGTTTTACTTGAAAGGTTGATATTATTTAGTATTTTAGTTTGTTGCATTTCTGGAGAGACATAAATAATAAAAAGAACATCGATCAATATACCCGCAAAGATAAAATATTGATTATAACTAATAACACAACTGTTATCAGAAAAATTAACATCATAACCATCTCTCAAAATATTAGAAACTGAAATCAATTTATTTTTCTAACAGCAAGTGCATATAATGAGTCTTTTAAAACTAAAACTCTACCACTACCAAATGAAATATTAAGATTTATTAATGTTATAGTTGGAGCTGCTAAGCTATCCCCTTGAAAAATATTAACTTCACCTCTAATCAACTTGCAAGTTTCTTGAAACCTTGCAAGTGCATATGTGATAAGTGACTCCTGAGTCTACACATCATGAAGTGGTAGAAAAATTGTTAAGCGTAGTTCAATGGTAAGTGAAAGTGAGTTACCTAAGTTGTTTAACCTCTTGGCTAAGAGAACTGGACATTGTGTCTTCCAATGGCCTGATATCTTACAATGAAAACACTTTCCTTTAGGATTTTTAACTCCTCCAGTTGAGGGTGCAACTTTATTAGCTTTGTGAGTCTTTTTCTTCTTTTGTACACCTTTTGGTTTAGAAGTAGAACTTTTCTCAACATATAGTGTCATGGATGGTGCTTGTTTTCTGATAATCTTCTCTATTGCCTGCAACTCATTCAGCAATTGCGCCAAAGATAGACTCATCTTATTCATATTATAGTTGAGGAGAAATTGTTGAAATTATCTGGCAGAAATTGCACTATCATCTCAACTTGAGATTCATTCAATTACATCTGCTTAGACCTCTAGTCATTCAGAAGACTTATCATCTTCTGAACATGGTCGTTAATAGAGTACCTTCATCCATCTTAGTATTCACGAGATCTCTCATGGCAATCTACTTAGCTGAGTAATTCTAGTACCCAAATATTTGTTTGAGATTCTCCATAATCTCAAAAGCAGACAACATAGCTTGATGCTGATGTTGTAGTTTATTTCACATTGAAGCCAGAATATAACACTGGGCTATCTCATCAGTTTTTTGTCATTTTTGATAACTGAGTTTATCCTTATCAGTATATTGTTTATTAGGTTTTAATTGATACTCTTCAACAACAATAATAATATATCCAGTAAAATGCCGCAAGTGGCATCTAGGGAAGGGTAAAATATATACAGACCTCACCACTACCTCATAGAGATAGAGAGGTTGTTTCCAAAAAAAACCTCATCTCAAATTAAGCCCCATAAGCAGAAGATACTTACTATGGAAAAAAGGGAAGATAAAAGAAGAAAAAGAAAATTACTAATAATAAAAAGAAAATGATAGTATGTAAACATAATAAAAGTAATAAATATAAGACGGATAATGACAACACATGATATAAGGACATGACTACTCCTACTAGCATACTATATCATAAGTCCATTATCAACCTATCCCTACTAGCCTATTAGTCTTCTACCTTAATACATGACCTCCACTCTATTCTATCTAAGGTCATATCCTCGATGAGATAAAGTTTCTCCACATCTTGTCTGATCACCCTCCCCCACTAATTCTTCAGCTACCTCTATCCCTCCTTGTAACCCCTAAATCTAAACTTTCACACCTCCTAATAGGAGCATCGGTATTTCTTCTTTGCATATGTAAAAACTATCTCAGTCTAGCTTTTCTCATCTTGTTAGCCATAGAGGCCACCTTTAAATTCCACCAAATGGTCTCATTCCTAATTTTATCACTCCTATTATTCCACATATCTATCTCAACATCATCACCTCTGCAAATTGCATCTTCTAAACATGTGAGTTTTTAATTGGCTAGCACTTCATCCCATATAGCAGAGATTGTCTGACTACCACATTGTAAAATTTGCCTTTAAGTTTAGGTGGCATCATTTTATCACACAATACCCCAGAGGTAAGCTTCCATCTCATCCATGTTGCCCCAATATGATGTATAAAATTATTATCAAAATTATCACTACTTTGGATGGTGAAATCAAGATACTTAAAGTTTTCTCTCTTTGGAATACGATGAGTGGCTATTTCATCTCTTGCAATACTAAATTTTCACTCCAAGTATTCTATTTTGATCCTACTAGCTTGAATCCTTTGAATTCTAAAGTATATCTCCAAACCTTTAATTTATCATTAACTTTTTATGGAGTACATATATTTACTCTTCAATAGTTAACACAATGTAAAGATTTCTCCTTTAGTCAATATAAATAAGAATATCAAGTTTATTTTGACACAAAATGGTGATAAGGAAGTTAAAAGGAGACATGTTGAATCTAAAATTGAAAAAAAAGTTACAATATATCAATCATACAGTCATATAAATATTGGATGATTAAATTCAAATTCATCACATACATATACATTTATGTATATTGAATAGTCAATCGTTGTGATTGGAGAACTACTCATCCAATATAAATATATAAGGACTGATTATTCACTCCATGAACTTATACATATCTAACTCAGTTGGACAGTTTACTTTTAATTAAAGTCAAGTGGAAATCACAAATCCTAGTTACGTTGATCCAATCATATATTATTCAATTTAGAAAAGTTAATAAAAATTATGAAGCTAGCAACTAAATAAGTAATGACTTGTATTAAATTCATCCGTTGGGAGGAAGGTCTAAGCCAGCACATAAACTTAATACTTCATTACTATTTAATCTTTCATAACTATAGAGAAGCCTTATTACCATGATGTTTTTTTAAAAAATTTATATGAAATTTTCACAAAGGAAAATGTTTCTAGTTTATACAATATAGCTTTCATGCATAGACTTTATACATGTATACATTCAGGTTCATCAATAGTCAAAAAATGTTTTGCACCCAATATTTAAAGGATTAGTAATCCACTTTTCATTTAAAACAATTGGAAAAGAAAAGGTGTTAGGAGCTCGCTGGATCTCCCAATTATTTTGATGATGACAAATGAAGTCAGGTTTATGATGTTGTACCAGGATGAAGGTCTTGACAAAAGAAGTGGAATCCAACTAGGAGAAGGAGTACTAAATAAGGAAGAAGAATCAAAATAGGACTCCTACAAGGAAAGGTTGTACACATCATATGTACGAAGGAGTCTTGGAAAAGGACTCTTCTAGGGTCAAGTATAAAAGGCATCAACAACCCTAGAAGAGTTACGCTTTTCCAAATATGAAACAGCAATCCTAAGAACAAAAGCAATTGGCACGAGAGCATTCAAGAAAGATCTAGATTCAAATTTTCTTGTTTGATCAATTGTTAGAAATCTTTTTAGAATTATTTTTGAGTGATAATTATTGTAAGAGATTGCATTTGGAGAGAATCTATACTGATCTGGACCTAGGGTCTAGGAGTGACATCGCGAATGGGAACCCAAGAGTTCCCAAACAAGCTTCAATGTTTCTATATTCACATTATCAATTCGAAAGCATATAAAAGATAGTAAGCATATAGTTCTAAGGGACATGAAAGTAGGACTCACGTTATGGGGATGTCATAGGGATAGGGATTAACATGAATCCATATCATAATGCTCGTAATCAAATCATAATAACCATATCCAATAGGTATCCATAATCATAATCTCCAAATATCAACACTTAATATATCCATACAAAAGTCTATAAAATGTCCAATAATGCCTTTAATCATAGATTAGGATTGGGCCAAGACATGTCTGGGGCTCACCCTCAAAGTAAATAGCATAAACGAAAGCAACATAAGGTAGATAGTTAACGGTTTATCCTTGAAAAATAGGTTTCATGACCCGGAGCTAGGGTCTAGGAGTGACATAGTGAATAGGAACCTGAGCATTTTCAAACAAGCCTCAAAGTATCCATATTCATATCATAGGTTAGGAAGCATATGCAAATAGTAAACACATAGTTCTAAGGGACGGGAAAGTAGGACTCATGCTATGGGGATATCATAGGAAAGGGGTTTAGTATGGAATCACATAATGCGTAACATATGAATACTAAGGGACGGCTAAGTAAGACTCACTTTATGGGGACAATTTGGGACTTAGTATCTTTAGGCACACAACATAGAATCATTTCATATCAATATAATCCATGAGTAATCATAAGAAAGACTACAAATACAACACTTAGCATTATAACATAAAGAGTGTACAAGATGTCTAACACTGCCTCTAACATAAGATAGGTCGAGGGCCAAGACATACCCAGGGTCATCCTCGAGTAAATAAAAGAGATAAAAAGCACCATAGGTAGAAGAATGGTGGATTGTCCTTGCAATATAGGACTCACCACAACTAGCAAAGCTTGAGATCCAAACTAAACATCATACGGTGGATGGTTGTATCCCTCGGTCCCTACATGGTGAGATCATGTAGGCAAAATATGTGTTAGTACAATTGAATATACTAAGTATACTGGCTGTAATGCATATTACTTACCAAAATCTACATACAATGTTAGATAACAAAGGCATATAATATAAAAGGTGATATACAGCAAGGAATATAATATAACAAGATGCTATGAAACTTACGATGCATGAAATGTAAATGATGCTCATATATAGTGGGGATGTGACCTCAACCAATATGAGTAAGACCAAGTGAGCTACTACTTAGAATCTCGATGAAATTCCCTCATCGGTAAAAAGATGGTCTACTTGCCAAAGGTAAACCTTACTTCACCTTACGGGAACATCACCCATTTCGTATGAAGCAACTCTCCTTACCAGAATATCACACATTTCAAATTGGATTTTCACATATAGCATATCATATCACATTATACTTTACCTTACTAGAACATCACCCATTTTTGATAGGATTTCCATAGCCTATGCTAGGCACATAGTTCAAGAAAAGAGAAAGAGTCCTAATCCATCGGTTCTAAGTCATCATCCCACAAGAATAGATATACATATAAATATACATGCTTTCAAAAGAGGCAATGGTCATTTCCAATTTTTTCAATGCACATTTAGGCTTAAAAGCCAAAACATAGTACATAATCATAATATTCATGCATAAGAATAGATCATTCAAATATACAAGATGATGCAAACATCCAAAATACTCAAAGAGCCATAATCAATTGATATATATGTGATTACATTCTTGTGATACCCAATATCGAATTAAAATCATACATAAAATAAATTGGGCTTAATCCACTTCATAATTCCATGAAATTTATTATTCATGAATGCATATGCTATGGATGATATGAGAATGGCATGGGTAATTGAGATTCCATCTAAAATCAACAATATAATATGAGATTCAAGTGAAAACATAATTAAACCCACATTTAAAATCATAATATAAATCACCCATGCACAAAACAAGCTTTAAGGGGACATGCATGTTCATAAATTTATAATCTCAATGTAAATCAATAGGCTTAAAGTAATTTAAAATCATCAAGTATGTACAGCCCATTCATCACTTGAATTTAATAATTCAAAATGACGAAACCACAAATCTAAAGTAAGCTTAAGTTTATGAAATTTCCTTGAAAAGATTTTGGTCTCCTTGATTGGAAGAAACCAAGGATCAAAACCCACATACGTTGACCGAATGAGGAAGTTTCAAGAAAAATTTGAAGAAGAATTGTGTTTGCCTTGATCCCCAAGTTGGAATTCCACAAGAGTTCTTGAGAGGAGTTTGAGAGAGTTTAAATGTGAGGAGTGAATTTTGAATATTAACAATAGGGTTTAGGTCATTAGGAAGTCTTAGATAGAATAGAAAGTCCCAAAAGACCATTAGAATAAACTAAATTTACAAAAACACCATTAATGAAACGAGAGAAGAATTATTGTCACCACTTCAAGAAAGGGTTCACAGGTTGTGTGGCACTACGCAGTTCGTGTACTAGCCCATGAACCTGCACTTAAACAAAATTATATCTTGACGGATGTTCGAAACCATAACCCAACACTTCAAAAACTTTAAGCAAAAGTCACCCACACGGCCCATGTGAAGCTACACGGGTCATGTAGATGCCCGTAGCCCCACACTTAGAAAACATTTCACGACAAGTTAGGAGATGGTGATTCTATAATTAGAAAAATTTTCATTACAAAAGTTATACGGTTAGATATATGACCTGTGAACTTTCACACAGGTAACCACACTTGAATCAAAAATTGGCATTCCAAGCTCAAGGTCATTCACACAATCCTCCACACAGTCCGTGAAGTGTCACACGGCCCATGTGGGAGCCAAGTGTGATATGCCTTAGCTCGAAACCTATGCCAAGGCCATGCACTTAAAATTAAGGCCAAGTATCACACCACTGGAGGCCACACTAGCTGTGTGACCTCACATGGACCGTGTAGTCTCCTTGAGGTGACACTTGGTCCAAATTTTGCAAAAAACTTTATTTTTCAAGCTCCGATGAAGTCGTATAATATTTGGGTCCTTACATCATCTCCCTCTTAGGAACATTCATCCCCAATTGTGAGAGAACAAGGCTTGAAAGGCTTGACTTAGAACATAAAACTTTCAAACACAAGATACAATGCATGGTTCATCATTTGAAAATCATAACGTCAATAATGCTCATGCCAAAACATCATACAAATTATTTGAATGCACATGTAAACATTTCATGCCATGAGAATCAATAATGAAAGGATTAGGACCAGTTGGAAAAGGAAGAACCTAATACCTTAGGCTTGAGTAGATTGGAAAAAATAGGGGTATCTCTTCAACATGTCCAACTTCGCCTCCCATGTAGCATATGTTGATTCTTACAAAGCACCTTAAATGAAGCCACAACCTTATTTCGAAGCTTCTTTACTTGTCTATGTAAAATCCCTACCCGAACTTCCTCATAAAACAATTTCTCCTCAACCTCAACACCTTCTAAGGTCACAATGATGCTAGGATCACCAACTAATTTTCTCAACATAAACACATGGAAGAACTGGTGAATAGAGCTCAAATTCAAAGGTAACTCAAACCTATAAGCCACATTCCCATTCTCTCCACAATCTCATAAGGGCCTACATACCAGGGATTTAGCTTACCCTTCTTACCAAAACGCATCACACCTTTCATAGGTGAAACCTTCATATCCACCCAATCCCCAACATGAAACTCATGGTCCCTCTTCCTAACATCCGATAGGACTTTTGGTGACTTTGGGTCGTTTTCAACCTCTCCCTAATCAACTTCACCTTCTCCATAGCTTGCAACACCAAATCCAAGCCAATGAAGGCTATCTCTCCCAACTCAAACCACCTAACCGAAGACCAACATCTCTTACAATACAAGGCCTCAAATGGTGCCACACCAATACTAGCATGAAAACCATTACTATAAACAAACTCAATGAGTGGAAGGTGGGCATCCTAATTTCCTTTTAAATCTAACACATAAGCCCTCAACATTTCTTCCAAGGTTTGAATTATCCTCTCGGCTTGCCTATCGTTTTGAGGATGAAAGGTTGTGCTCAACTTAACCTTGGTACCAAGACCTCTTTGAAATGACCTCCAAAAATTTGAAGTAAATTGGGTTACACGATCCGATATGATAGACCTAGGCACACTATGCAACCTTACCAACTCTTAGATGTATAACATTGCATAATCTTTGGAACCAAAAGTAGTCTTAATAGCAAGAAGTGAGCCAACCTAGTTATCTGGTCAACGATAACCCAAATTGAGTCAAATTGCCTTCAGGTCCAAGGAAACCCAATGATAAAGTCCATGTTCATATCTTTCCACTTTCAAATGGGAATCTCAATGTCTTAAGACAACCCACCAGGTCTTTGAAGCTCTACTTTCACTTGTTGAGAATTAGGGCATTCGGGCAAAAATTTGGCTATATCTTTCATCATACTGTGCCACCAATATACCTCTCTCAGATCTCAATACATATTAGTAGACCCTGGGTGAATCGAATAATGAGAGTTATGGGGTTCACCCATGATTGCCCTCTTAAGATCATCCACATCTGGAATATATAGTTGATCTTGATACCGGAATACACCATCTCCCCCTTGAGAGAAAACCTAAATTTTCTTTTCAGCAACCAATTTCTTTAACTCAACCAACAATGGATCTAGTCTTTCTTAGCTTTTACATCAACCATCGCCGAAGATTCGGCCCTATTTTGGACATGAATACCAGCAGCATTAGAGTCGGCCAACCTAACACCCAATCTAGTTAAACGATGAACATCACTTGCCAACTCCTTCCTCTCCTCCTTAACATGAACCACACCTCCCACAAATAGCCTACCACTACTAAAAACTACCTAAAAAGTGAGGGCCAAAAGTGACAGACTATCACGACCCAACCCAGGGACCGTGATTAGTGCTGATTGGGCACCCAGAAAAAAACTAAACTGGATTTCCAACTATAACAACTAAGAAATCTATCAAAATTTTGGTAGAGTTTTTTCTATTTTACTGACTAACCAAACCTGCAAACAGCAACCCTAGCATATAGCAAATATATATACATATATGTATGCGGGCCTACAAGGTCACCGCTGCTGTAGAATCGCCCAACAAATGTATCATACATACGTAGTCATACCACATTCATTATCCCACACCCACATGTATCCACAGACCTCTACACATACGAACTGAATCATAGGATGGGACAGGGCCCCGTCATACCCTCGAATATACATAAATGCAAAATACAGAAAATAATGTACATATATATACCCAAACTCTACTCCCGAGGCAAAGGGGGCACTTCAACGGTAGACAGAAATCCTAAAAAGATGGCTCTCTATCTTGTGAATCAGTACCTACGGGCATGAAATGCAGCCCCCGAAGGAAGGGGGTCAATACGAAATATGTACCAAATATGTAAAGCAAAAAGTGCAAAATATAAATAAGAGTAAGAATCCCAATAAAAATATATGAGTCAAACCTGCATGCAAACATCAAAGTAATTCTTTATTTAAAAAATCAAAGTAATGCATATCGGACGAGAACGATCGCAACCTCCACACTCATGCCATACCATAACATAACACCAAAAATTTCAAATCCCCGAAATCTCCAACACAAGTTCCAACTATAGCATAAGTCAGCCGAGGCGAACAACGGCCTAGCACCCACGTCATAGGATAGGTAAGCCGAGGCAAACAGCGGTCAAGCACTCACGTATGGTAATGTGTAGAGGTCATCATGCTCGATAAGTGAGCCAAGGCGAACAGCATCCAAGCACTCACGTGAGCCGGGGCGAACGAGTCCCAGCACCCACATGTCATGATGCCAACATATCTCAAGCCCAGCTCCTTATGTCTCCAAACTAAGCAAAGTCGGCCCATGGGCAAACTGACCCATCGTAACTAACCTACTTTGGAATATATATATATATATACACATATAGTTATACCTACATACGATAATAACTGGCCCGAGAACTGGGGAAAGAGACCATAATAGTACTAATAGAGTCCTGAGAATCACATGCATAAAAAAAAACTAATTCCATAAGCTTAGTGATATGCAAAATATTCATTTTTGAACTCAAGAAGCTATTCATTTATGAATATTGTCAAAGTT
>JAOTQJ010139160.1:0-39523 GCA_025642045.1 Solanum sejunctum | reverse complement strand
AAATACTGTACATGAAATATAACTCAAATGAAATTATGCATTAATTGCGGATAAGAGACCACCTTTAATTATACTTTGGGATCGAGTACTTTATGTCCTTTATATTAATTTACCTTTACTGTATCATCTGTGCACATCATGTACTATAAATGACAAACTGATCAGTGGTGAACTGTATCGGGTTCGTCCCTCGCTAGGTTCTTCCTTAACCCCTGGAGCTACCCCCGTAATAAGATGTTTCCCTGTCTAGGTGATTCTTCCATGCCTCGGGATATCGAGATTGTCCCTTTGCTAGGTTATTATTTAACCCCCTTGGGCTACCACCCGTGATAGGATCATCCCTTTGCTAGGAGTTACTTCCACTCCCTCGGGCTACTACCAAGCAAAACTGTATACTTTATCTTTTTATTACCTTTGAGATTATTCTTTTGGTGGTCATAATATTGGAGAAATAAGGATATATATGCAGCATGTGCCATGTAAGTAATCATACAATATAATATGGAAATGAAAAGAGTATGTTACATAGATAATGAAATGTGTATGAACTAAAGCAACTCATGAACTTTGTTTAGCAACAAGAACTCATGTACTTAGTATCATATATGTATATAGATTTGAAGACAACTATATATAAGAGCATATGAATATGTGAAATCTTGGAGCTATTGCTGATTTGCTGGAGTAGATAAATTCCTTTTCTTACCAAAGGATCTATGTTTCATGTCAAGTGATACGAAATCAAGTAGCCTTACCTACCTCGTTGTATGACCTCGTTACTACCTTGGAGTGGTTGTGGTTTCCCTCAAACATTTATCTATAGTATATTAATCAATAAGACTAGTATTAGCATCAACACAACACTTCTAGGCAACACAATATCACAAAAATGACCATCCGGACAGCAAGCTTTCAAATGACGACGCAAAGACGATTCTTCAATCTTTTCGCTTACAAACGTATTTTCTAACAACCATTCTTATGTACATGTCATTTTTATCTTATTTTTAGACCCTTAACAGTCCTAAAATAGTCCTCAAGGCACAACACATAACAATTGTTCACAGCATACAAACAAGCGGCATAACGTTACATCCTTTCACCACACTTCAACGCTAACAAATCCCAAACTTGTCTTAACTTTATGAAAATTGTATCTAACATTTTGAAATATAAAACCAGTCTTAAATTAGTCCAAAAATAGTCCCAAAATAAGTTATTGTCGTGGATCAACACATTATAATTTTCAGTTTCCAAGTTTCTTTTAAAAGTGAAACTATAACATTGTACAACAACTCATCTTTGTGGACCGTAAAAGTGGTGCAGCAAATTAATTACATGACCAATAATCTATATATTGTTAGAACATAAGTCTTCATTCATATTTGATCCAACTAATTAAGATAGAATCCTCTTGAACAACAAAAAACGTTCACAACAATAATTAGAACATAAGCTGTCCAGAATTTCCAGCTTAACATAATAGCATGTACTTCTTATTTTACATGATGAAATCACACTATCAATATCTATAACATAAACCATGTTAATAATATCAAAGTCTCTTCATAATAAAGTCCAAAAACCATATAGAAGTCACCAAAATAAAAGACAAGTGTGCAGTAACTTTCTGGACACAAGCTATCCAGAATTTTCAGCAAATTTTCAGCAAAGATACTATCATATATTTCTTGTTTTTCATGAAGAAATCATACTAAATACACAACCATAATTTCTTAACTCTTCCTTATATGTTCTGGATTCCCTTCAAAAGACTTACTCAATTGAGTTTGCAGCTTGGTGAAGTGAATTGTAGAGAAGAAAAAACACTTTAAGAAAGTTGAAACTTTATTTCCTAGTGGAATGAATTAGTGTAGCACTTAATACGTTTTTGAAGATTAATTTTGGCCAGATTTCTCTTTAACTTTTGACCTGATAATGACACCCATTAATGGTCTATTATTGCAGCATCTTATTCTCCAAAATTGGTCTTAATTGGGCCTCAAATATGATGGACCTTTGCTGCCAATTTCCAGCTTTGTTCTTAGTTTGTTTTGGGTCCAAATGGCCAAGTTGTTTATAGAGTACTTATTGGACGTTTTTAAATTCTTCTTGGACTGAAAATAAGGTCCATCTATGATACTAAAACATGGGCCAAAGTTACACCCTTAACATGAAATTTATTCATAATCAAACTTGAACCAGTTTGGCGTCGAGCCTCATCTTCGTTTAGCTATCAATTTTAAGCTAAGAAAGTAGGTGACTCACCTACTAGATTATTAAGTAATACAATAACCTCAATTCTTTTACTTACCTTAGGGATGATATATCCTCAATTTATCACCAACACATGTATACCCTCGACCCTCTTAAGTATTTAGACTCACATATCGCCCATTAACACGAGATTCAAACACTTTCAAGAATTGATGCTAATTTGACCAAACCATAACATGATTCATTTATATAGCATTAGTACATGTAAAATGTGAGGTTTTACACTAGTCTACGATGACTGCATGGTACCAATGTGGATTGCCACTATTTTGCGCAAACTTGGAAAAATAAAATTTTGCTATGGTTGCGCACAAAGCAGTATTACACCCATTTTCCACTCAATTTTGCCCCCTGATAAAGAATATACAGTCGAATTTTTTAAATATAACACACAAATTTTGAGATATATAAAAATTATAATTCCGAGCACTTTCGAGGCACATTTTTGGGCACTTTTTGGGGTCATTTCAATATCTACCCCTTGAAAATATTCTATCATGCCCCAGGAGGGTACCCTAGACGTAACTGGCACTCAGAGACTATAGCTAGTCCGCAAGTGAACCACCTAGTCTCATTGCATTCGTTCAATCAACTTATAAGTGGAAGATATAAGAAAATAATAAGCTAACATTGGGCTATCACAATCACTATCATAAAGAATATGAAATAAGTAATTCAACAGAAATAAGAAGTGGAAAAATATTCAATCCTGACATCACTATCAACTGTCTAAGTCTATGATGCCTCTATAACTATCATCTAAGAAGGTATAATGACAGGACATGACTATCACAGTCTAATGAAATAATCTAGAATAAATGAAAAGAAGATAGCACATCCCCCAAAAAATAGGGAGGACTCACCATGTCTTTGTCGAAATCCGTGAACTTCAACGATTAGGCTGCTGAAGTCCTCTGTTTATATGATTTGTATCATAAAATGATGCACCGGCAAAGGGGCGTTAGTATATGGAATGTAATGTATGTAAAATGGTCTAAAGTAAATAGTATATAAAAGTGTAACATCAACTCATCAATCACTCATCCTCACTCAAAAGGATGAATACTATCACCTCACTATCCATCAAGACTTCATACGATCACATCAACGTCAGAGTACTATCAACAAGGACACATTTCTGGGAGTTTCTATAAGCGATAATCACCACCAATGAGCTAGTAGTGATACAACTAAGAGATGTATTTGCTACATCCGTCCAGTACCTTGTCGGGGTAAAGGACAAGTCTGTCAGGGATCCCAAAGAAGTCGGTCAAGTCCTCTATAGGATAAAATGAAATATCCGCTCTTATGGTCCAACCCTCTCCTACGCTGACCATGTAGTTAAAGAGAGCGAGTAGGACTCACTCTTAATACTCTTCCCAGAAAAACTCAATAAGCTCATAAGTCTATCGAGGTCAAACTATGATACAGCCAACCCCCCCCTCTCAGGCAGGGTCCTTCTCTCATCTATCATTCTATCAATTCAGGAATTTAAATCCTTAAATTCAAATCTATCTCATTCTTATAAACCTCAAGAATGCTAACTTCATCTACTTCAGCTATTACAGTACTCATCTCAAGACTCAGACCACAATAATTAACACATCCATACACAGTCAAGGCTCTAAACATCACCCTGAGTTCATTATTGTTGTCTTTAACAAGGAAAATTGTATAGAATGAACATATTATCAGTCAATAATTCATGTAAACAGTAATTTAAAATATGATGATCATCAATTTAAGATACTATATAAGTATAAACAATACATATCAAAAAATTCTTTAAAAAGCTCAACCCATAACCTATCATTTATCAACTACCAATCTAATTATTACATTGGAGCACATGGAAGAACGATTCCATGTTTTGGGTAGCCTTTACATACCTTGAATTTGAAATTTCCACAAATCTTCAAGGAATTTGAAGCCTCGAAGGAAACCCTTACCTCTCTGTTCTTCTCCTCTCTCAGAACTCTCATAGAAACTTAGAAAAACATGGGTTTTGAAACCTTTTCGTACGAAGTAAGCCTTAAATATATGTTTTTGGGACTTAATAGTATGTTAGGAAGAACAAAATGTCCTTCATTTTTATAAACTGGTACATGTCGCGGAGTGGGCATGCACCAGTTCATTTTTATAAACTTTTAGAAAAATCAATTCCTGTCGAAATATCAACGAAATAAAAAAACATAAGTGCATTTCCACGCACCTGACGCATCATGGAGGGAGAGCGAATTTGCTACTATTTCTAGCCCAAAATAGGCCATTTCGTAATTTAACCTGGTTGTTTTTAAATTTGGTTGAGACCATTTTCAGACTTAATTTTTCGCATTGATCGCAAATTCGATCTCAAATTTCCCATTGGAGCTTTGGAAGAAGTGTTGTGCACATGATGAATTTTAGGGGCATTTAGATAAATTTCATGGGGTGTTACATCATCTTCCCCTTGGGATCATTCATCCTCGAATGATGAGTAAAGGCCGAATAGAAATATGAATAACCCTAGAATTCCCCTCATTCCTCACTCGTGAACACTCAATCTCTCAACTATCCATCACCTATCTCTCTCTCTCTTAGAATCGGGAATAGAATAAGATAAAGGCATCAACCCAATGAAAGGAGACATTCAATAAGTTAAGGATAAGAACCTTTACCTTCAACATCATCATCATTCGGCATGAATAGACTCAAAACTTATTTCAACATTCATATCAATCTATTGATCTATCAATTGTATCTCATTCAAAAATAAACTCTACTCAGACTCAAAGATAGGCAAGATACTCAAGAAAGGACAATCGATTTAGTTAAAGGTAAGAAAATTTCCTCCAACACTCTTATCGCCAGGCACAAATGACAATCAAGACTCATGTTAATACTTCAATAATCAATCTGGGTAGTCACAAGTCACTTCGGATAAACAAATCGATTCAGATTAAGAGTAGAGATACTCCTTTAGGATTTTCACCATCAAGCACGAATGTAACGATGAACCCAATCAATTCAAAGTGCTTAAACATATTGATAATCAGTCCTTCAAAACCAAGAAGGGATCTATCAACTCTAATAGAGAGTAGGACCATCTATATATCAAACTCTATGTTCAACTCTTAGGCTCAGCACCTCATCTCAATCGTACTTGTTTTTTCATAGCACTCTACCCTGTCAATCCCAAGCTTATAGTTCTTACTCCAATTTCCATCTATCCACCTCCTCCTTTTCCATTCAAGCCTGCTTCTAAGCATCAAGTTGTTATTCACAAGATGATCATATCATACAAAGCTAATGTTCTCCACTAAGCTCTACACCTTCATAGTCACTTCCATTAAAATTCACTAGTCCTCTTCACTACCTCACTACCCTTCCTCAACCCTTATTACAAAGTTGTCACTTAGTCTATCATTAGTATTCGTATGACAATAACCTTGATTCAAGCATATCACTCTAACCACCTCACTTTCATTTCTACCTCCACCACTCAATAAGTTCGCACTCAAAGTCACACGAACATTCTTTTACCTATCTACTACATATTTATAGGATCTCATTTCTCTCTCTCTTTGGTGAAACATCAAATCGCTACTTCTCCTTGAATGGTCAGCATGAATAAAAATCAAGAACCTATATACTTAGGTACTCAAATACTCATTTTCAAGAATAGACTTAGAACATAATATCTAGAGTTTAAACTTTATCTCCAACATCATTATTAGGCATGAATACTATTAAGAACTTGCATACTTAAGTACGCAGAGGCTCAAAAAGGAACATCAACTCAAGAATAGAAACTTAACTCCTTCATCACAATTCAAAAGCACTCATCCTCTCCCATCACCCATAACTCGTCTATTATCATCAGCAATATTCCTATCAGGATTGGAAAATTGGATTACTCAGAGATCTAGGAACGAAGGATCATTGGCACGGTTCAATCTGGAAGTCTTATCTGTGAACATTCATAGATTACAATCCCTCTCGTCCATGAAGACTTATCTGAGCTCACAATAATGTACGTAATATGAAACTCGATTTGTATCTCCTTTAACATAAGAGTAGAAGCACTTAGTTCCATGGGGTAAGATCAAAATTAATAATTGACTTCATCGTTTTTCATCCTCCCAACTCAACTAACAATCAACAAGTGTATATGGGGCTAGGTCACAGGCGGGGTCATATACCAAACATGAAGAGAGTATCACCTCAATGAAAGAATAAAGAATGTAGGACATGGCAAAATTGATGTCTCATCTTGATCAGCCCATCTCTATCATACTCAAGACCTACTTCGGTCTATCACTTCATCATCTCCCCCTTAGCTCTCAAGGTCCTCTCTCTAGGTTTGCGAATCAATTCCTCTACTAGGCTATAAGCATTTACTTCTACTTGGTCAGGGAATCACTACCCACAAGAATCTCTTAAACCCTCATGTTATGCTACGGTCGCATATATATAACTAGCCACTCAGACTCTTTTTAGCAATATCACTCTTAGCTCCTTTCCTGCCTCTATGGGGATCTATCTATATTTACTATTCTTATCGAGTACCTAACTACTTCCCATACCTCTTGCAATCTAACCTTTTCTTTTGTCTGCTACTACTCAATTTCTATGTTCTTAATCTTTTAAACCCATGTGTATAGGAATTAGACTATAATGGGGTACTCCTAAACATCTACCCATAAAATCCCCCAATAGACTTAGTTGCTCGGGATGACACATAATACATATGTCAACTTACTTCATATTGAACTCAAGGGTATTGTCTAGATTCTTATAGCAATCAGAACTTAGAGATTCCCATATCTTTACACAATCATAGATACACATCTCAAGTCTTTTCTTATCTATTGGGCCATCCTCGTTTCATTAATTTCACCTAAGGGGCACTTGTACCCTTCTTATAGTTTCACTTTCCTTAGAAATTACATCTCCACACACTATGGCAAGTCTCTTAGAGAAAATTTCCAATTAAGGCTATCACTTTCATGATACTATCTCGTCTTTCACACTACTCCTCAGAATTCAAGCTTATGGGCTAGTATTAACATATGCTTCTATCACAGACACCTTTAATGCTCACTTACCACTTCTAGATAAACGCTTAGGGAATATTATCCCACTAAAATATCATAGAAAATATTCAATCAATACATCCCCTCTTCACAACTAAAGTACCACTCACCCACTCACCATACCTCTTTATCTGGCTAAGCTTATAACTTTATAAATCTCATGAACTCTCTCATACAATTATAAGCCTAACTTATATCTATTCTATCACATTAAAAACACTCTTTCCCCCTATTCAAGATTTACACTTCACCTTCAATATAATTGTAACACCCCACATCTTATAATACTAGTGCTATACAAATAAAACATGATATGGCTTTTCAAATTAGCGCCAATTTCTAAAAGTGCTTGAATATCATGTTATAGGACGATATGTGCGTCTAACGCTTAAAAGGGTCGAGTGTATACATGTTTTGTGTCAAATTGAGGAGATCATGGCCTTAAACAAAGTGAGAAAATTTAGGTACTTGTAGGACTTAGGAAGATAGCAGGTGAGTCACCTCCTTGCTTAGCTTAAATTTTCTAGCTAAATGGAGACAAGGACCGATGTCGAATTTTTCCAAGTCCGATTATGAATAAAGTCCATGTTAAGGGTGTAACTTTAGCCCGTGTTTTAGCATCATAAATGGACTTTATTTTGCAGCCCAATATGAATAATAAAGGGGCCCAAGTACACCACAACCCACTTGGCTAATTGGGCCCAAACTAAGTGAAGAGAAATTTGGAAAATGGGCAGCAAGGCTCATCAACTTTGAGACCTATTTAGGCTGGTGTGAAGGCCAAGCTTCTATCTCACCAGCTTAATAATATGTGGTATTATGTGGTCAAAAGTTCAAAAACCTTTGGCTAAGAGACTATTTAAAAAGGGCTCAAAACAGCTCCTTAATTTATTTTTACTTGAGATAATTTTTCAGCTTTCCTAAAGACTTTTGTTTTCTCTTTGTTTCACCTCACAAGGCAGCCTACACAACCCTCTAGGGTTCTTGAAGGAAACCTGAACCTTGAAGTCTAAGGTAAGTGAAAACATCCATGTATTTGTTATACTTATCCCATGACAAACAAGAAGTATATGCTCGTTATATTAGTGCTAAAATTTTGGGCAGCATGTGTCCTAAGGATTGTTGTGAACTTTTCTTATTGTTCAAGAGGATTTTCTCTTCTTGGTTGGCTGAATTGTGAAGTAAGACTTATGTTTTTAACAAGGTTTAGTTTTTTAGTGATGTAACTTAGCTGCTGCACCACTTTTACAGTTCGAGAAAGTGAGTTCTTATGTGATATCGTAATTGTACTCATAATTGAAACTTGTGGGCTAATTGATTGAGGGCTATGGTCTCACATCCTCTAACTATTTGGAAGACTATTTTTGAACTGTTTTAGGGCTGTTTGTATGTGTAAATATTGTGGGAATAGTTTGGTTGAAGTTGGTAAAGTTTTGGAATCGTCAATATCGTAATGGGGTAAAGGGACGTAACATTATGCCGCTTATATGTATGTTGCGTAGAATTGTCATGTGTTGTGCTTTGTGAGATATTGTAAGACTTTTATGGCACTAGAAAAAGATGTACATGATATGTATATGATAATGTGAATTAGAAAATATGATTAGGGGTGGAAATGTTGAAGAATACGCTTGGGTTTATAAATACCCGCTTGCTGCCCGTATGTTGTTTCTGTTATGAGATTGGGCTGCCAGGATGTATCTATTATCTGCTAATACTAGTTTTATCACCTACTATGTTGTAGATAAATATTTTGAGGAAGGGAAGGTTATCTTGAGGTAATAGCAAAGTCGTACAGTGAGGTATGTAAGGCTACTCGATTTTGTATTACTTGGCATAAAATCTAGATTCTTCCTTGGCACATAAAGGCACTTACCAACTCCGATGTAACTATTAACTATGTCTCCACTCTTTCACATATTCATATGCTCCCATATATATTCACCTTCAAATCTGCATACATACATGGATACCAAGTTACATAGGTTCTTATTGCTAAATAAAGTTCACAAGTTATTTCATCTTATACGCATTTCATTATTTGTGCAATGTACTCTTTTCATTGTCATATTGTCTTGTATGATTATTTATATGTCACATGCTACATCTACAGTTCTATAGCTCCAATATTATGACCACTAAAAGAATCATCTCAAAGGTAACTGAAAGATAAAGTAAAGTATATTACTTATTAATGGCTGGTAACCTGAGGGGTGGAAGAATCACCTAGCCAGGGTCAATCCTATCATGGGGGGTAGCCCACGAGGTTAAAGGAAAAGCCTAGCTAGGGAAAATCCCGATATATATTTACCACTGATCAACTAGTCATTTGTATTACATGTTGTGCATGATTATATAGTAAAGGTAAAGTAATAAAAAGAATATAAAGTACATGATCCCATAGTACAACTAAAGGTGGTCTCTTATCCGATAACAGTGCATAGTTTTATTTGAGCTATTACTTTGTATACAATATTTCCTGGCTTACATATTTAGTACATTATCTCATACTGACATCTCTTATGGGTGACCTGCATTTCATGCTACAGGTATATTTGCTAGTAGATCTCCCCAGTAGGAGTACAGGATATCCAATTGTTGTTACCAAGCTCCAGGTTGCTTCGGAGCTTTGTGTGTGTCTAGAGTTTATATTTTTGTATTGTATAATTAGTTGAGGCTGGGCCTATCCTGACCCTTATCAGATACTTTTTCTTATCTAGAGGTTTTGTAGACTATGTAAATTAAAGTGTGGTCATGTCTCGTACTTTAAACACCGTAGCCCCAACGGCCAAGCCATATGTATTTCCTTTTAGCTTGTTGTCACTGTTTATTTTCTTAAAGGCATGTCAAATATAGAAATCCCTTATAATATGTATAGAAAGCACATATATACAGGTTGGTTCTCCCAATCCTCATCGGCAACGGGTGCCAGTCTGCCCTAACCGGACTTTAGGCATGACAAGAATACATGTTACAACGCATTAGCATACACTTCCTTCTAGTTTGGGCATGCTCTAACACAATTTGACACTAACTCTCCCTCTTTTTGTACCTCATCTCATCATGAAATGACAATCATAGGATACTTTAGACTCTCTCATCAAGCTTATGGCCATCAAATCTTCCATTTACTAGTTACCTAATGGATACATGTCTCTATCTATAAGCCTCAATCACTCACCACTCTCCGTACCCAGTCTCCTCCTCTTCCCTCATTATCTTTATAGCTTAGGGGTAACAACTCTACTTAAGTTTTTTGCAAGACCTCAGATCTCACTCTTAGTTGGAAACATTAAAATTCTTGGAAACGTAAACTCTTCTATCATGCATAATATCAAAATCAAGTAAGGATTCAGCTTATACCTGTCATAACCTCATGGAGTGTTTCTATGAGTTGGGCAACTATAGTGGCACATAACTGGTCTGTAGCCTCACTCACGCTAAGAGTAGCATCTCTCTTATTTCCTCTAACGGATGGTGTAGATCTAGCAGATTAGGCTTGGTAAGCACACTTCAGACAATCCCTTTGAAAGTGACCCTCTTGTCTACACTTGAAGCAGCCATTAGTGCCCAATTGACACCGCCCCAAATGAAGTTTACCACACATTCTACATAGTGGCTTTCCTTTACGGCCTCGAGCTACACTTCCTCAGGATGAAGGGTTTTAAATCATGAAGGGTTGATTTCCCCTCGGCCTCTGATTATGCCTACTATTAGACATGGGTACTGTCACTGGTGGTGGCATATACCTCCAAGGTCTCTATAGATGGGGGACCTTACTTCCCTCCTCACCATAGGCTTCCTCCTTGTCACTCTCCTTATCCTTTTTTACCTATCGATTATGCACCAAAGCTTGAGTAGTAGGCGCAAGCTTCTCGATGTTGATGGTATCTTTCAAATCCACGGTGCGGTTAGAAGACATGGTCTACAAATGTGAAAAGCACGATTTAGAAAAGAACTTTATAGACTTTGACTCTATCGCACGGACTTAGAATATGAAAGAAGGGGAATAATTCCTAAATGCCTATAGCCTTCAAATTATGGATGTGGAGCTCTTTACACCAATAATAAGGACTCTACTAGACATGGCTTCATAGACTCCCTAGGACTTTTGAACTTTGTGCTCTGATACCAAGTTTTTCATGCCTCGGGAGGGTACCCTAGATGTAACCGGCACTCGAAGACTATTGCTAGCCCCCAAGCAAACCACCTAGTCTCATTGCATTCGTTCAATCAACTCATAAGCGGAACATATAAGAAAATAATAAGCTAACAGTGGGCTATCACAATCACTATCATAAGGAATATGCAATGAACAAATCAATAGAAATAAGAAGTGGGAAAATAATCAATCCCGATATCACTATCAATGGTCTATGTCTATGAAGCCTCTATAACTATCATCTAAGAAGGTACCATGATAGGCCATGGCTACCATAGTCTAATGGAATAATCTAGAATAAATGATGCACCGCCAAAGGGGCATTAGTACATGGAATGTAATGTATGTAAAATGGGCTAAAGTAAACAGTATATGAAAGTATAGCATCAACTCATCAATCACTCATCCTCACTCAGATTAAAAGACATAATTTTATCACCCCACTATCCATCAAGACATCATACGATCACATCAACGTCAGAGTACTATCAACAAGGAAACCTATCTAGGAGTTTCTATAACCTACAATCACCACCTATGAGCTAGTAGTGATACAACGAAGAGATGTCGCTGCCACATCCATCCAGTACCTTGTCAGGGTAAAGGATGAGTCTGTCATGGATCCCAAAGAAGCCTGTCAAGTCCTCTGCAGGACAAAAGGAAAAATTCGTTCTCACAATCCAATCCTCTCCTACATAGGCCACATAGTTAATAAGTGCGAGTGGGACTCGCTCTTACCAATTTCGGTGCCAATACTCCTCTAAGAAAACTCAATAAGCTCATAAGTCTATCAAGGTTAAACAGTGATATAGCCAAACCCCCTCTCAGCAGGGTCCTTCTCTCATCTATCATTCTATGAATTCAGGAATTTAAATCCTTACATTCAACTCTATCTCATTCTCATTAACTTCAAGAATACTAACTTCATCTACTTCAGCTATCATAGTACTCATCTTAAGACTCAAACCAAAATAATCAACATATCCATAAACAGTCAAGGCTCTAGATATCACCCTAAATTCATTATTGTTGTCTTTAACAAGGAAAATTGTATAGAACGGACATATAATCAGCCAATAATATGTGTAGACAGCAATTTAAAATGTGATGATCATCAATTTAAGATAATATATAAGAGTTAAAAATAAATATCAAGAAATTCTTTAAAAATCTCAACCCATAACCTATCATCTATCAACTACCAATCTAATTGTCATATTGGGGCACATGGAAGAATAATTTTGTGTTTTTGGTAGCCTTTACATACCTGAAATTTGAAGGTTGGACAAATCTTCAAGGAATTTGAAGCCTCAAAGGAAACCTTCACCTCTCTATTCTTCTCCTCTCTCCGAACTCTCATAGAAACTTAGAAAAAAATCGGCTTCGAAACCCTTTCGTACAAAATAAGCCTTAAATATATGCTTTTGAGACTTAAGAATATGTTGGAAGGAAAAAAATGTCCCGCCTGAAGTTAAAAGAAAAAACATAAAAACTGGACACTGGTGAGCGTCGTGAAGGGGGTGCGCACCAATTTGCTTTTGTAAACTTTTCAGAAAATCAATTCCCATTGAAAAAATCAATGAAATAAAAAAAACATAAGTGCGCATTGCAAAGGGGGCGCGGATTTACTATTGTTTCTGGCCCAAAATGGGCCATTTCATAATTTGACCCGGTTGCTTTAAAATGTGGTCGAAAATATTTTCAGGCTTTATTTTCTGCATTGATCGCAAATTCAGTCTCAGATTTTCTATCGAAGCTTTGAAAGATGCATTGCGCACACGATAAATTTTAGGTGCGTTTTGGTAAATTTCATGGGGTGTTACATATTCGTCTCCAAATGTAAATGAAAGGTGTATGAGAGACGTGAACATGACAATTTTAGCCCACATAAAGATGCAATAATGCACTTACACATCATTTCAAAAATCTCAACATAAGTGTAAAATGAGCATGAACTTGTCAATTTAAATATGAATGTATGCAATGATATGAGGGCTGAACTTAAGATTTGGAACCATAAAGAAAAGGTCTTGACATGTTACCATAAGCTTGAATAAAATGAAGGAGGTACGAATATTGCTTTTCCATGTTGCTCTGGCTCTCTAAGTGACTATCGACTTGACGATTCTTCCAAAGAGTCTTGATGAACACTACCTCCTTGTTAATCGACTTATCCTCCACAACACCCACAACCTTAAAGAGTTCTATAGCACTTAAGTCACCAACACATCTCCTCAACCTAGATACATGGAAAACCAGATAAACCATATCCCTATTCATAGGAAACCCTAATTCGTATGCACCCTTACAATCTTCTTCAACAGTCTATAAGAATCTACAAACCATAAACTCAATTCCCTCTCTTGCCCAACCGAATCACACTCTTCATAGGTGAAACCTCCAGATAGACCCAATCACCAACTTTCAATTCAAGATCTCTTCTCCTCACATCGGCATAGGACTTTTGATGACTTTGGCCTGTTTTCAAACTTTTCCTAACCAAACTCACCTTCTCCATAGCTCCATAACCAGATCCAAACCCAACAAAGTCATTTCTCCCACTTCAAACCACCTAACCGATGATCTACAATGCCTACCATAGAGGGCCTCAAAAAGACTCGTACCAATGCTAGAATGATAACTATTATTAGTCTCATCAAGAACCCTCTTTCTCAAGTCATCCACACTAGGCACACACAACCTATCTTGATAGTTAAGAGCACCATCTCCCCCTTGGGATAAAACCTCCACCTTGCCAACGCTAACCAAAGCCTTCAATTCTCACAAGGAGGGATCAAGATCTTGCTCTGCTTCTAGTCATCAACCAAGGAAGATTTTTGAACCACCAACAACAACAATACCACCATAGTCAACCGGTGGACATCCTTAGTCACCCATTTGCTACCACCATCAACATGAACTAGGCTACCCATAGACACCTTACTCCAAGCACCAGCCATAACATTAGCCTTATCGGGGTGGTAATGCCCACTCATATCATAATCCTTGAGGAGTTCTAACCACCTTCTTGTTACCCTCAATTCACACCTATCATATTTAGCAAACAACCACTCATCTCCCAAAACTTGCAACTCTACCCCCAAATGATTTACAAGGTCTAAATAAATTGAGGCTCCATCACTAGAGGCTACCACAAACATACCAAGGTAGGGTTTTAAGATCCTATTCATGAAACCCATAAACATAGCCGATGCATTAGTCAACTAAGCAACCCCATCATGACTCAAAAGGCTCACTCCTAGTCCGAAAAGACACTTAGGGATATCACCTACCCTCATCCTCACTTGGGGACAAAATTCAAACCGAAGATTAATCTTAGAGAAGTGATAGCCCATTATAGTTGATCAAATAAATCGATTATCCTTAACCATCATATTACACCATATGGATTCTACACTCATTAGAGGTGTGATATGCATGCAGTTAAACTGCCCTAAGACCTCCAACCCATCAAGCCAAATTCAACCAAGTTCACAACAAAAGATTCTATGCAATAAGAACATGGAGTAACCTTTATAGATCTTCTAGTCACAACAGACTCATGTCACTATTTGGGACACCCATGAAACCTATTAACGCAAAGGAATAACACAAGAAATAGCGACTCCCAGATCTATCAAATCACCCTACTCAAAATGTCAATCATAACATTAGCCTTACTTGGGGTCAACTAAGTCATAGGAGAAGCAATAGAAGAGAACCTATTCATAAACTTTGGTAATAACCCGCTAAGCCCAAGAAGCTCCTGATATCTGATGATATCAAAGGTCTACGCGAACCCTCGATCACTTCCATCTTTTTAGGATCCACCTAAATACCATTCCCCTAACAACACATGACCTAGGAAGGAAACCTATTGCAACCAAAACTTACACTACTCATGCTTAACATATAACTTCTCTTCCCAAAACTTTGTAGTCCTACCCTCAAATGACTCACATGGTCCTCCTCACTTGGGAAGCAAAATAACATATCACCACCAAAACTACCATAAACCTAATAAGGTAGGGATTAAAGACCCTATTCATGAGACTTATCGACATAGTTGGTGCACCAGTGAAATCGAAAGATACTACCCTAAAGGGTCCAACTATCAACGGACATAGAATATGCATATAACTATTCTATCCCAAGTATGACATCAAATGCACCACTTCAACTCCAATAAGCCACAAGGAAATATCTAATGCAATATGCACACAAATCCACACCTATGAACTTTCTAGCAAGAATATACTCAACTAAAGGGTAGACACCAAAGGTTCACATAACAATTGGGGACACACAAGAAGCCCACTAGCAACCAAAAAGAATAAAGAAATAAATAGTGGCACACCGAGCTTATTAATGCATGCATATCAAAGTCAAAGGAAACTTCAACATACCGGTAACAACATTGAGCATCATCCCCTCCTTGAGCCTCTTGATCAACATACCACCTTATTCTAAAGGTCAACCACCCTTACACCTTTTTCGAGCATATGGACAATCAACTAACTTGTGACCCACATAACCACAACCAGAACAAACGTTAGTCTTCCTCAAGCACGTGCCACAATGGTACCTTCCACACCTTGGACACATAGGATTAGTTCTCCCTTCATAGCCATCTTGCCATTTTGAGTTAGACACCCCATCAATAGCCAACCTCTTATCACCTCCCTTACCCTTATTGCATTTATGAGGACAATCATTTACCTTATGACCCAACTCTCCACAACCACAACAAGTATTAGTGCCTCTCAAGCATGGCTATCACGGCCTCTACTACATCTTGGGCACCTACCATAAGGTACCACACCACTACCACCTTTAAACTTAGGACTTTGGAACTTACCCCCAACATGGGCCCTCTTGGTATCACTATACCTCCTTTTACGATTCAAAGTCATAGGGACACTCACTCGTTGATTGAATTGAGTTGCCAATTTAGTCACTACTTTGGCCAATATCCATAAAGCATTGTGAACCTCCGCCCTTGATATATCACCATCCTGAGTAGCTCTAGACATACCCTGAAAGGTAATGATTAGGGATTAGCAATAAGCTCTAGGGGACCTAACTCTATAACATGACATAGATCATAAAGAAGTCAAACATTTCCTAAAAGGCCTCACAGCCTCTGATTCATAATCATGGCGCACTTCACAACCATGAATAAGACTCCAATCGATGTAGTGTGTTGGACTTTGAGGACCATTAATAATGTAGTGCTCTGATACAAAGTTTGTCACAACCCAAACTAGGTCCTAGATGGGACACGGTGCATGGGGGACCTAAAGAAACCCCAAGCAAGCCTCATAATATATCACTACACATCCTTGGTTGTTGAAGCAATAAAACACAATTAAAAGAATGGAAATAAGGGCATAGGTACTAAGAGAAAACCTTCATTTCATAAAACATTAAGGGAGTCAAAGAGGGATTCAAGCTCATAGCATCATTACATAACTTGTCCAACAACACCTCTAAACATAGAACTTAGTTGGGGCCAAGACAAGCAACTGGGCTCACTCTCATAATAATGGCAATAGGTAATCCAAGTATACAAGATATTCTAAAAATAAGCATGAGAGAAGATAGATATTTCCATCGAACATGAGGACTCACCAAAAGCTAACTTGAACAATTCGTCTAGCCACGTGGAGAAGAATCAATAGGAGCTTCAATTCTTATGTGGTAATATCATGTAGGCATAGAGTATGTGTTAGTATGTTTAAATATACTAAGTATGTAGGATGCACTGTAACAAGAGATAGGCAACATAATCCAAATGCATAAATATACGCAATTGATAGCATAATAACAATATGGCATGTATGAATGATGCTTGAAGTAACATCATGCTTATATAGAACATAATAAATGTGCAAGAAGAGCCCATGATTATACAATTCATAGTCTATTGAGGTACCAACCACTTAATTAGTTGGTGGATTGACTCACCCTACCACCCATGGTGATTGAGGTACAAACCCATTAATTCGTTGGTGGATCATCTCACCCTACCATTCATGGCGATTAAGGTACAAACCCCTCAATCCGTTGTCAAGGTACAAACCCATTGACATAGTCGGTGGATCGTCTCACCCTACTACCTCTGGTGATTGAGGTACAAACCCCTCAACCCGGTTATCAAGGTACAAACCCCTTGATTGGTTGATAGATCATCTTACCCTACCACCTATGGTGATTGAGGTACAAACCCCTGAATTGGGTTATCAAGGTACAAACCCTCCAACATGGTTAGTGGATCGTCTCACCCTACTACCCATGGTGCTTGAGGTAAAAAAAACCTCAACATAGTTACCCAGGATCACAACCCCTTGAGTGGGACATGGTTAATCCCAACACGATATAGGAGAATATCATATACATACATTCCTTTCATCATAATAAAGTCATTCAACTCATAAGACATACATTGGACCTTTAATTCCTCAAGAAATCATAACTGGACATTTTATCAAATACTTGGCGGGTGAATAGTACTAGTGTAAAACCATACAATTCAAGAGTGAAATCATGTAAGAAAATTCAACATAAATCCACAAATCAATACTTGGTAAGACCCTCAAGCAATATACATCAAAACTCTTCACCAAATCTCAAGATAGATCCAAGATTCATAGCTCAAAACATGCTTAAATAGTCACACTTTCACAAAACCCCAACATAGTTCATAGTCAAATTCATAATAAGGAAGACCCATAAGTAAATCAACTTGAATTCATGAAATTGAGGTAAAAAAGAAGCTTGGGCACCATGGGTGAAAAGGCCCAATAGTTGAAACCCACATACCTTAGCCTTGGAGAATTTCTTGATGAAGATTTTGAATAGAGACTTGAAGCGTGGATGTATTCCTTAAGATTCGGAAGAGATTTGGACACTTGAAGTTTTTAAAGAAATATTAGTCTAAGGGTTTAAGCGAGTACTGGGGAATATCTTGATGATATAAAGGTGAAATATGGCTAAGTATAGGTATTTTCACATATGAGAAGACTTAGTCTCAAGACCTACAAGCCTTGGACTAAGGTAAAAATTACTGGAAAAAGGCTGCGCGTCACGCTACCAACGCGGATCACCACTGTTTTGCGCAAACTTGGAAAAATCAAATTTTGCTGTGGTTACTCTAAAATCGGGGTTAGACCCATTTTCCACTCAATATTTCCCCCTAATCAAGAATATGGAGTCAAATTTTGAAATAATGCACGAATTTTGAGATATATGAAAATTAAAATTCTGGGTACTTGTGAGGCACATTTTCGGGCACTTTTTGGGGTTGTTTCAATTTAATTTTTATAATTTTGAATTAATGTAATAAATTTGAAAAGCACACTTTCTTGAATATAAATGTCATAATCTTTAACATGAATGGCTCACAAGAGGTAATGTCTTGAAAATAGGGTTTAGCTTCATACTTGCATAATCATAGATAATTTAATGAATTCATAACATACTTTATAGCCTATATTCATCATGAAGTCACTTGACTTGTAAAACATGTACATGTCTAGAGAATTCTTAACTTTGCAATTCATCAAACACTTGGTGAGCACATATGAGGGCATATTCAGGTCATACAAAATGCAAGAGTAATGATCATGAAATAATGAAATTAATGCATCTTAAAATCATATAAATCAGTCCATCAACATCATGGTAAAACTTTATCATGGGTAACTTGTAAATCATATCAAAACATCACAATAGTTTGTAGATTTTATAGCTTGAATCATGTATAGTCTCAATAGACAAAGGTTTATTCATAGTATAAGCTCAAAATAGATATTCATGCATAATAAACAATATTTAACAAACCCCCAACATATTTCATGCTCATATTTCATAATAATAGATACCCATAAGAAATACAACTTGAAATTATTCAATTTTCATAAAATAGGAAGATTAGGCTCCATGAGTGGAAGGACCCAATAGATGAAATCCACATACCAAAATTTAGGGATCCTTGATGTAGACTTGAAGGAGACTTCAAGATTTAATGGAGTTTTTGAAATCCAAAACTAAGCTTGAGACACTTGAATTTGTATGGAAATTTTGATAAAATGGTTGAGAGGTTTTAGAGAGGGTTTTTGAGTAAGATGGAGTTAAAGAATGGCTAGGTATAGGATATTTCATGTGTAAATGGGCATGGGATCATTACCCCAATGACTTAGGCCAAAACAGAAAATTAAGGAGGCGATAACACTGCTCCGCGACAAGTCTACGTCGCAGAGCCATCACAAACTCTCTATTTCTGAAAATTTTGCGAAAATTATTTTTTCGCTATAGGTCTTATAAAATCTAGGTTATGCCTGTTTCCCAATCAATGTTGCCCCCCGATCAAGAATATGAAGTCAATTTTTTTGTATCACACATGGATTGTGAGATATATGAAAATTATGATTATGGGCATTTCTGAAGCACATTTTCGGGGCGTTTCACTTTTTGTCTTCCCATTATCTCTAACAAGCAATGTAACATTATCACTACTTGAGTTCCTATAGAGTTCGATCACCAGATGGGCTGAATTGCATAAGGATTTTTTGGAGAGGTACTTTCCGAGATCGAAGAAGCTCAAGTTGAAAGATCAGATCAACAACTTTGAGCAGCTTCTTGGTGACTTGATTAGTACCATATAGGAGTAGTTTATTAAGTGCCTATGGAGTGTCCTGGACCACAAAAGTATTGATGATGTCTTGGTGGAGATCTTCTACCATTCCCTTGATAAAAATAGTCAAGTTTGTGCTGATACCATTATGGGCGCATGTTCTTAGATTAGCGATTTGCAAGGATTTCTAAAAGGATGGAGAGAGTAGACAAGACCAATCATGAATGGAGGTAAAAAAAAGCATCTACTAAAAGTTTGTGGGTTATCAGTATTATTTCGAAGTAAGCCAAAATAAATGAAGAGATTATGCAAGATCTTGCCCGAATCCATACAGTTATTGAGGTGATGATGAAGTAGAATTAGGAACTAGTCAATGCAGTGGTTCATCAGCCTCTATGCGCACCCATGTATGATGATCCATACTATGAGGAGGACACTTGTTTTATTGTTGAATGGATGAGGGATTTCTAGACCAATGCCCAAGGGTCCAATCAGGACTATTAGCGCCAAGGTCAAGGAAACTATGTTCAGAACTTCAATCAAGATAGAGCTTTTAGAGAACACTGTAGGGGCTACTATGATAGGAATTGGAGCCAAGACAGAGAAGCAGATTGGGGTCTCAAAGATGGCTACAGAAATAGTACTTATGTGCCACCATATAACTGTGATACAGGTGCAAGTAGATCAAGAGTTGAGGAGATATTTGATCGCCTGTTGAAGAAAGCTGAGACACAGGATGAAACTCTAAGGAGGATGAAATCTGAGATCTCTAGTATAAATTAAAAAATTGAGTCTCATTTTGTTACTATCAAACAGCTTGAGCAACAGTTCTGTCAAGTATCGACTTAACTTAATCAGCAGCAGAGGGGTACACTGCCAAGCAACACAGTTTAGAATCCTAAGAATGAAAGACAATGCATGGCGATTACTACTCATTATGGCAAGAGCATCATTAATCCTCCTATGATAATTAATGAGAATGAGGTTTGAGTGGAGCCAGTTACAGTCAAGGATACGAATACTGAAGATGATCGTGGCAAGGATGAGGTGAGTGAAGTTGCTGATGCACCACAAAAGTGAAAGCCCATTCCTAGGCTGCCTTCTCAATTCCTTCAAAGAATTAAAAAAGGGAGGAGAAAGGCAAGTTCAAACACTTTCTCTCCATGCTGAAACAATTCTCCATCAACATCCCTCTCATCGAGACGCTGGAGAAGATGCCAGGGTATGCAAAGTACAAGAAGGACCTAGTTATGAAGAATCGTATTGTGAGTTAGGAGCTCTCCCAAGAGCTTCAACATTGCAGTGCAATTGCTATGAAGTCCTTGGTCCAAAAGCAAGAAGATCCTGCACTTCTACCATACCTTGTACCATTGGCGATGTGGAGTTCGTAAGGGGATTATGTAATCTAAGTGCCAACATTAATCTAATGCCTCTTACGGTTATCAAGAAGCTAGGATTGGGAGCTCCTACTCCAACGAGTATGCGGTTGTTGATGAATGATCGCATGGTGAAGCAGTATGTGAGGATACTATATGATATACTCGTAAAAGTTGTGAAGTTTATATTGCCCCTAGACTTTGTGATCCAAGATTGCAAAATTGACTTCAACATCCCAATCATCTTGGAAAGACCATTTCTAAACACCGATCGAGCATTAGTAAATATGGAAGCTAATCAACTCAGATTTAGATTGAACAATGAAAAAGTTGTCTTCAATATCTGTCAGTATATGAAGAGGCCAGATGATTTGAAGAATGATGTATAAATACTTGGTGAAGTCTGAATAACTAAGTTGCCCAAGTTATGCCGCGATAATATATCAAGCGCTACTTAGGGGGCAACCCAAGGTTTTTGGTGTAATAGTTATAGTTATAACTTCTTCTTCTTTATAGTGTTTGGGCTTATAGGTAGTTTATTTTCCTCTATTGTGATTGTAATTTAGAACATTGGGCTAGTTGCATATAGGGTAATAGTATGTGCTGTGAAGAATGTGCAGGTACATGGCTAGGTCAGCCATTTCATGGCAGAAAAGGGCATCAGGAAGTGCCTCTACAATTGGTTTTATGAGCCGTAAAACACTCTACGACCCATACACTATCTCGTAGACACCTCCAGTGAGCTAAACACTGTGCTCTCCATTCCACAATCCAACTTTAAGATCCATAGATAAAACTATAAGTCGTGGATGGGGCTCGTGGACCCCAGGTAAGTTTTTTGAATTTTTGACTAAGTGTTGGGGTCTCTAAGACCAACTTTACAAGTCGTACTTTATATTATGACTCACTGACCAGTTCGTGAAACCTAAACCTCAAAAGTGGGGTTTGGATACTCTATGATACTATAATTCATGAGCCATAAAACACTCTACAGCCTATAATCGGGGTTTCTAGAGTCCAGACCCATCACCTTTTTACTGACCCGATCAATCTATAAATATTTGGGTCAAAATATTTTGACCCCATTTGAGCCCTAATTTACAAAAAATACCAAGTCAACCCCTACTCCTAAACTTTCCAATCACCGATGGCAACACCACCACCACTTTTCAGCAAACGTTTTTACAGTAGCCTAGGGTTTCTAGTGCCTCATCACCTCTTTAAATTTCTATAATCTAATAACTCAATTTTGTAAGTTTTTGGTCATTCCAATACCATTAATTTACCAATTATTTTAGGATTTGGTTGAAAAATTTTGTATGGTATGGTTATGTTAGACACAAATCCATGTTTGCTTATTGTCATGTTCTAATAATTAAATTATGGTTTCCCGTTCTTGAAATATATGTTTTGGACCAAAATTTGGTGTGGTATGGTCCCATGGTTTTATTGATGATTTGTTCAAACAGGGTCGAAAGGGGTGGGAAAGCATGTTCAATCATTTTTTATGGGGTGTATTTGCTAATCATCATGCTAAGGTGTTGGTTGTTGTGTTATGAATCATATGAGTGTGTGCATATTGCTTCAATGCTAGTAGAATTATTTGAAAAGGCTGTGTGGGGTTTGTACTGATGGACTTAGAAACTCAAGTTACTGAGTTTTCTGGTTTACAAGTGGCTTTTATGACTTGTGGAACATTCTACGAGTCGTAATTGCCCCCCTCCCCTAATATAAAGTTCCAGAAACTTAAAGTTTTTGAGTATCCATCAGACAAGACCTTCTACGAGTCGTAAAACACTTTATGGCTCGTAGAAAGTGTTTCATAGATCCCTATCTAAAATTAATTCAGACACCAGAATCATCTACGACTAGTAGAACATTTTACGAGTCATACCTGGTTTTGTAGATGCTTTTCCAGTAACCAAAATTTTTTGAAGACTATTTTATGATAACCTTCTGTGGCTTCCAGTTTCCACTATGACCTGCAGAGGTGATCTCGTAGACATTTCTGTAATTAAATCTGAGTTGTTTTTGCATTTTATTTTCTTATCTATTGGGGCTTACAAAGGTGCATAAATGTCTATGTTTCAGGTACCATGGCCTCGAAAGCAAGATGTGAAGAAATCAAGGCTATGCAGAGAAGGCTCAGAGATGATCCCTCGGGGAATGAGCAGAGCCCTACATTGAGTGGATCACTAGAGGAGCTCACCATCTGACCTGACCCAGAGGTTTACTGACCATAGACGAGTGGTGCAACCAGAGCTAGGCAGGCCCAGGCTCTTGTTATCCGTACTACCCAGTCTGATGAGGGAGATGATATTGCCCAAGTTACACCTCCTTTTGTAGGATAAAACAGTTGTTGCCAAGAAATAGAATCTAACCAAGGTTAGGGTCGAACCCAAGGGAATAATTAGATTTTGGAGAATTCAATTAACGTAACTTAAGTGATTAACCAACTTACTTCCCTAAAAGGAGGGGAGGTTTGCGATAATCAGTAGAAAAGTAAACCTAACTAACAAAGAGTTAAATCAATATAGAGAGAAACTAGGGTTTTGTATTCCCTATGATTCCCTAATGTACTATCACCAGATAACTTAAATTTTTTCTAGTGTGTAGCATGCAAGATGGTAAGTTAAGCTCACTAAACCCTTTGGTCAGGGGAGAGGAAAATTTCACTACGCGACTTGACCCATCTCCATAGTGTGCATTACTAACCCCTACCTATTATTCCCAGTATAACCTCCCCTTGGTTCAATTCTGTCATGACCCAAGCCTAGGGACTAGAGGTGACTGGCAAATAGGGAACCTGAAGGAACCACAAACAAGCCTCACAGCATATCATCACACATCCTTGATCGCAGAAGTATGATAGTTCGTCATAAGAAACATAAACAAGGGAAAATTGGGACTATGGAAGAGAGACTCATATTTAAATAGCACAAATATCATAAATGAGTCAAAGCTCAAGCATAATACACAACTTGTCCAATAACACCTCTAACATAGAGTTTAGCGAGGGCTAAGACAACTAACCGGGCTCACCCTCATAGTCAAAGTATATCAAAAAGGCAAGATAGACTTTAATCCATAGTATAAGAACATAGATATTGCCCTCGGACATGAGCACTCACCAACTAGCTTGAATAGAAGCCACGAGCCACATGGAGGGGGATGATGACCAAATGGAGCTCCGGTTCCTACATGGTAACATCATGTAGGCATAGAATATGCGTTAGTACATGTGAAAGTACTAAGTATGTAGGATGCAATGCAACAAGATATAGACAACATAATCAAAATACATAAATATAGATAATAGATAGCATAGTAATGATATGACATGTATGAATGATGCTTGAAGTAAAATCATGCTTATATAAATCATAACATATAAGTAGAAGGAGACCATCATCATAGACCAAGTAACTAGTGCTTAGACTTCAAGGTTTAGCATCCCTTTGGAGGGTGATCAAAGTATATACCCCTTAATCAGGAGATGAACATCACATAGTTCATCAAGGTGGCCAAGGTATCAACCCCTCAAAAATGGTTAATAGACATCCCACCCTCCATTTAGGTGGTCAAGGAATCAACCCTTTGCCGGTTAATAGACATCACACCCTCCAATTAGGTGGTCAAGGTATCAACCCCTTGTCGGTTAATGGACATCACACCCTCTAATTAGATGGTCAAGGTATCAACCCCTTGTCGATTAATGTACATCACCCCCTCCAATTAGGTGGTCAAGGTATTAACCCCTTAACAATAGTTGATGAACATCACACCCTCCACCATGGTGGTCATCTTATAATAAGATAGATACTTCTCATAAACATAACTCATATAAACATTTATTTCATAATAATAAAGTCATTCAACTCATAAGACATGCTTTGGACCCTTAATTCCTCAAGAAACCACATTTGGAAGTTTTACCAAACACTTAGAGGGTGTGTAGTGCTAGTTTAAAACCATGCAATTCAAGAGTAAAATCATGCTAGTAAATTCAGTGTAAACGCTTTAATAGATACTTGGTAATACCCTCAAGCAATATACATCAAAATCCTTCATCAAATCTCACAATAAATCTTAGTTTCATAGCCCAAAACATAGCAAAATAGTCATAATTTCCTAAACCCCAACATAGTGTGCAGTGGTTTTCATAATAGATAAGACCCATGAATAAATCAACTTTAAATCATGAAATTTTTTTGTAAAGAGAGCTTGGGTATTATGGGTGAATGGAACCCATGAAAGAATCCCACATACCTTAGCTTTAGAGATAAACTTGAGAAAGTTTGGAGATGGAGACTTTAAGCTTGAATGAAATCCTTAAGATTGGTCTTGAGTTTTGGGACTTGAATTTAAGGTGGAATATGAGTCTAAGTGTTTGAGAGGATATTAGGGAAAGTTAAGGATGGTATGAGGGTCAAATAAGGCTAAACATAGGTATTTTCTCATGTGGGAAGGCTTAGGCCCAAGACATAAAAGTCATGGACCGAACCAAAAAAAATGACCAGAATAAGGCACTGGCGCGTCGTGTGGAGGATGCCCCTGGACACTGTTTTAGGCTCACTTAGGTAATTTGGATTTTGCTACGGTTGCTCTAAAATCATGGTTAAATCCTTTTCCCTCTAAAATTACCCCCTAAACAAGAATATGAAGTTAGATTTTCAAAAAAAATGCACAGATTTTGAGATATATGGAAATTATGATTCCGGGTACTTCCGAGGCACATTTCGAGCACTTTTGGGGGTCGTTTAGATATCTCCCTCTTGGGAACATTCATCCCCGAATGTCAAAGAAACATATAGAAGAGTAATCATAAGGCGATCAGCCCCAATAAGAATGGAACAACATAGTTTAAAACATCATTTTCAAAATCTCAACTTAAGTGTAAAAATTGTCATGAACTTATCAACATAAACATGAGCGCATGCAATGACATAGGGGCTGAAATACAACACTTGGAATCACAGAACTGGACTTGATGTGCTATCATAAACTTAAATAGAGTGGAAGAAATATGGATATTGCTTCTGCATGCTCGTAACGGCTAACCGAAAGACACATACAAATAGACGACTCCACCAAAAAGGGCCTTGATGAACACCACATCATTATTAGTTAACTTTTACACTTATCCATCCACTCCTTCACCGGGGATTTCTCCTAAGTCATCTTATCCTCCATATCACCCACCATCTCAAAGAGTTATATAGCACTAGAACCACCAATACATCTTCTCAACCTAGAAACATGAATATCCGAACAAACCATATCCATATCCATAGGCAAATCCCATCCATAAGCAACCCTACCAACTTCCTCTACACTCTAAAAGGACTTACAACCAAACTCATTAGTCAACCTTAACCATGCCTATTCCACTTGTTGCCACGAACTACCATCTCCCCCTTGGGAGACAGCATCCATTCTACCATCTTTCCACCCAAGACTTCTAACTCTAATAAGGAGGAATCAAGGCTTGCTTAAACTAGACCTTCTCAACCAAAGAAAATTGGAACCACCAAGAACACTATACTACCATTCTCAACTTCCCTCTACCTAACTTCCAATCTAAAAAACTAATGGACCCCACTAGTCTCCTCCTTGCCACCATTATCCATACATACTAGGCTACTTAGAGAACCAACCACAACACTAGCCTTACCAGAGAAACTAATGCACACCCATACCATAATCCTTAAGGAGCTCTGACAACCTCCTTGTTACCCACCATTCACGCTCATCATATTTAACAAATAATCTCTCATTTCCTAAGAGTTGCAACACTACCCCAAAATGATTTACAAGCTCTCAATAAACCAATACTTCATTACTAGAGGTCCCCATAAACATGGCAATGTAGGTTTTTAAGACTCTATTCATCAAACCCATAAAGACAACCGATGTATAAGCCAACAAAACAACTCCACCAATATTAATAATGCTCATTTGGGGATAACACTCGAATCAAGGATCAATCTTAGTGAAGTAACTAACCTATTGTAGTTGACCCAACAAATTGACCACCCGAAACTATCACATTACAATCTTACGGGTTCTACACCCATTGGAAACATGTTATGCAAGTAGTCCAAACTATCCCAAGACCTCCAACACATCAAGATAAGTTCATCCAAGATCATAAGACAAGACTTCTATGCAATAAGAACATGTGGAAACCCTTTGAGATCAATTGAACCTTAGGATAAGAACGAATCTACCTCTTTTTCTACCACTTGACAACTCCCCACTCAAAGATGGGTTCAATAGAGGGTCGGAATCTAACTCTATGGGTCCTACCACCAATGGAGACACAACATGCATGCAACTATTCCATTCTAAGTACAACATCAAAATTCACCATACCAACTTCAACAAATCACAAGGCAAGACATAATGCAAGATGATTATGGAATAATGCTTATGGACTTTCTAGCAACCCAAAAGAATAAAGAAAGAGACAATGGCACACCAGCCCTAGCAATTCACACATATCTAAGTCAAGGAAACTTCAACACACTTGTAGCAACATTGAGTGCCCCATCTATCTCTTACCTCCTTTGAAGAGCATAGAATCAATTACGTCTTGGAGAACCCCCTTGATCAACTTCACCACCCTTACCCTTGTTGCACTTACGGGGATAACCATTCATCTTATGACCTATCTCCTTACATCTATAACAAGCATGGGTACCTCTCAAGCATGGGTTGTCATGGTATCTGCACACCTTCGGCATCTAGCATAAGGAACCATAACACTTCTTTCCTTGGGACTCCAGAACTTTCCTTCAAAATTGGCCCTCTTGACCTCCTTACCCCTCTTCTTCCTCATCTTTTCTTCCTCCAATTGTTCGGCATAAGTTAACAACCAGAATAAATCAATGTCACCAATCAACATTGTAGACTAGCATTCCTCACTCACTAAGTTGGAGATACCCATCAGCAGTTTACTCATCTTAGTCTTTGTGTCCGACACCAATTGAGGTGTATATTTCGAAAGTTGGGTGAACTTGAGGGCATACTCCCTCACACTCATAGCACCTTGTTTCAAGTTCATGAACTCCACCAATTTAGCTTTGCTAAGCTCAAGTGGGAAGAACCAATTAAGAAAAGTCACTTTGAACTCCTCCCATAGAACTACATTACCATTTCCCTTCTCTTCCTTTCATTGATCATACCATATTTGAGTTACCCCTTTAAGTTGGTAGACTGCCAACTCTGACTTTTCATTTGGCCCAACACCCATGATAGTCAAAATCTTGTAGACTTCATCAATGAACTCTTATGGATCTTCATCTACCTTTGACCCATAAAACACCGAAGGATTCATCCTCATAAAGTCCCTTACCTTAGCTCCTGGGGTAGTAGCATGAGGGGCTTAGGCCCCTTGTTTGACTTGATTGGACACAACTTGGGCAAGCATAGTGAGAGCATCCCAAAGCTCACCATTAGTAGGTTGCTTCTCAGGAGTTTGGGCCCTTCTTTTTCGAGTGTCAGACATGATCTAGCATAGCTAAGAAAAATCATTAGGGGGAAAAACTTACTCCAACTCTATGGCATGACTTAGAACACGAAAAAGGGAAATAATTTCTAAAATGTATCATAGCCTCCTACTCATAGTTATGGTATGCAACACAGCCATCAATAAGACTCTAATCGATGCGGTGTGTTGAACTTCGAAGATATAACAACCTAGTGCTTTGATACCATCTTTGTCATGACCCAAGCCTAGGGCCTAGATGTGACCCATGAATAGGGAACCTGAAGGAACCCTAAACAAGCCTTATAGTATATCATCACATATCCTTGGTCATGAAAGCAAGATAGTTCATCATAAGAAACATAAACAAGGGGAAATTGAGACTATGGGAGAGAAACTCATATTTAAATAGATTGAATATCATAAGTGATTCAAAGCTCAAGCATAATACATATCTTATCCAACAACACCCATAACATAGATCTTAGCGGGGGCCAAGACAAGCAATCGGGCTCACCCTCATAGTCAAAGTGTACCAAAAAGGAAAAGTAGTCCATAATACATAGTATAAGAACATAGATATTGCCCTCAGAAATGAGGACTCACCAACTAGCTTGAATGGAAGCCACTAACCATGTCGAGGAGGAGGAGGAGGATGACCAAACGGAGCTCTGGTTCCTATATGGTAACATCATGTAGGCATAGAGTGTACGTTAGTATGTTTGAATGTACTAAGTACGTAGGAAGCAATGTAACAAGAGATATGCAACATAATCAAAATGTATAACATAGATAATGGATACCATAGTAACAATATGACATGTATGAATAATGCATGAGGTAAAATCATGCTTATATAAATCATAACACATAAGTAGAAGGAGACTATCATCATAGACCAAGCAACTAGTGCTTAGAATCCAAGGTTTGGCACCCCTTTGGAGGGTGATCAAGGTATATGTCACTTAATTAGTAGATGAATATCACACCCTTCATCAAGGTGGCCAAGGTATCAACCCCTTTACAATAGATAATAGACATCCCAGCCTCTAATTAGGTGGTCAAAGCATAAACCCCTTGCCGGTTAATGGACATCACACCCTCCACTTAGGTGGTCGAGGTATCAACCCTTTACCGGTTAATGGACATCACACCCTCCAATTAGGTAGTCAAGGTATCAACCCCTTAACAATAGTTGATGAACATCACACCCTCCACCATGGTGGTCATCTTATAATAAGATAGATACTTCTCATAAACATAACTCATATAAACATTTATTTCATAATAATAAAGTCATTCAACTCATAAGACATGCTTTGGACCCTTAATTCCTCAAGAAACCACATTTGGAAGTTTTACCAAACACTTAGAGGGTGTGTAGTGCTAGTTTAAAACCATGCAATTCAAGAGTAAAATCATGCTAGTAAATTCAGTATAAAAGCTTCAATAGATACTTGGTAATACCCTCATGCAATAGACATCAAAGTGCTTCATCAAACCTTACAATAGATCTTAGTTTCATAGCCTAAAACAGAGCAAAACAGTCATAATTTCTTAAACCCTAACATAGTGTGCAGTGGTTTTCATAATAGATAAGACCCATGAATAAGTCTACTTTAAATCATGAAATTTTTTAGTAAAGATAGCTTGGGTACCATGGGTGAAAGGAACCCATGAAAGAAACCCACATACCTTAGATTTGGAGATGGACTTGAGAAAGATTGGAGATGAAAACTTGAGCTTGAATTAATCCTTGATGAAATCCTTAAAATTGGTCTTGAGTTTTGGGATTTGAATTTAGGGTGAAATATGAGTCTAAGTGTTTGAAAGGATATTAGGAAAAGTTAAGGATGGTATGAGGGTCAAATAAGGCTAAGTATAGGTATTTTCTCATGTAGGAAGTCTTAGGCCCAAGACTTAAATGTCTTGGACCGAACTAAAAAATTGATGAGCTTGTACACTATTTTGGGCACACTTTGAAAATTAAAATTTTGCTACGGTTACTCTAAAATCGGGGTTAGACCCTTTTCCTCTAAAGTTGACCCCCTAAACAAGAATATGAAGTCAAATTTTAAAAATAGTGCACGAATTTTGAGATATATAGAAATTATGATTTTGGACACTTTGGAGACACATTTTCGAGCACTTTTTGAGGTCATTCCAAGTTCGGTTGATGAGATGAGGACACATTAACAGAATCATGTTAATTAATCTCTTTTTCTATTCATTACTACCTTGGTCCAGCCAGTAACACTAGGCAAGTTCTAATGTTGGCCACCATTAGAAAACATGAGAAATGATGAGAGTTAATTAATACATGGATGCATACTTTCCAAAAATTTTGATTTATCCGATTTTACCTTGTTATTTCTTCATGGTCCCATAACCCTAGTTATGGATTTAGCTACTCATGATTTGTGGAGATACAAAACTTATGAATTTGAATAATATAATAAAGCACTTACATAATTGAATTAAGAACAAGCAAATCCAAAGTTCAAAGAGAATTACAAGATTAAAGATCAAATCAAAGGACAAGTGTTTCTCAAAACTCTACAATGTTATCTCTACTCAATCTCACTTTTTTTCCTCTCTAACTTTGAACTCTCGATGTACTATATGAAAAATAACTTAAAAAAAACTTATTTATAATAATTATAAGTCCTAATCAAAATAGGATAGTTGGGTCGGCAAGCCTCACGAACTGATTTAAAGGTCGTATTGCATTTTACGACCCATGGTTGGGGTCTCATAAAGTGTTGCTGAAAACTTGGACATGAGATCTATAATACCCCTCTACGACCTGTAAAGTATTCTATGACCCATATGCGGGATTTTATCTAATGAATCTTTAGAAAGTCCCTCATCTCTAATCCTCAGGGCACAAATTATGCTCTATGACTCGTAAATCAATCCATGACACATCTACATGTTTGTAGAACAACTTCAGAAAATCAGCTCCTCACTCGAATTGTCCATGAAATCTACTTCATAGCCGGTAGGCTCATCAATGGTCTCATACTTCACCAAAATCAATGACTTCTACATTTTCTTCCCAAAATCAAGTTTAGCCCTGGAATGTTGCAAATAAAACAAAAAAAACACATAAAACCAACTAATATCTCATTGAGAACACACAAAACTCTAAGTTTTAAGCATTGAAAGTGTTGGTATTTTGATAGCAGATCAACACCCTTAACTCAAAAATGTTGTTTGTCCTCAAGCGATGGACTCAATCTATATAAGTAGTATAGTAACACATAGACCTCAACTCAACGACATACATCACATCAAACTTAAACTCAGATACCTATACCACATTTTTCAAAACTAAATCAGATATCCATCTAGTAAACCAATACCAACTCATGCATGTGATAACACAACTATGACAAGTGAGGTACTATTGACAATTCACATTCACTGAATAAGTCTAATGCTAACAATGCAATGCAAGTATCCTCACAAAAACAAGTCTCATATCTCACTCTCAATGATGTTATTCTGTATAACCTTGGGACTATACAAAATCACTCACCCTCACAAAAGATATTCATGCATCATGCCTAATACCATAGGCTTTCCCCTATACTCATTACTAAGATCTTTGACTCCTTAGATTAGGATCACTTTAGGACTTTATAGGCTTGTAACATAGGCTCAAGGGGCTTTGGTATGGTATTTTAGGAACATAGTGACTAAAGGTCCTCCTTGACACTGGTTTTTCCTACAGTTTTGCCCTACCAATATTGATATTCTTCATCTCATTCTCCTTTCTCCTATTTCAAGCTTTTCTAGGTGCTTTCTTTTCATTTTTAAGCTTTTTGTCTTGCTTTTACACTTTATTTTTTTCTTTTTAACTCACAACTAAGGAATTACTTATTTTTCTTGCAAGTAGTACATGATTTTTTTTTCTTTTCTCCATATCACTAACTTTCCTCCTTATTTATCTGTTTCACCCTTACACCAGCCACCCTCAACTTAGGCTTTTGTCCTGAGTGAGGTGTACATTATCCATCAGCAGAACCAGGGCCACTTTTGGTAGCCAACCTCAACTTAGGCTTTTTGGCGTAGTCAAGGTACACAATGTTCAAGGAAGGACCAGGGTCAATTTCAGGATTTTTAAACTTACAAGGCTAGGTTAATTAGGTGTTTACAAAGAATTTGTACATGTGAGGCTCAAACATTAAGATCAAGGGATACATTGTAGCTTTTGTTGGTTATTTAGGCTAAGTGGACTTTTAAGAACGATGGCATATGATCCTTTCCTAATCCAATTAATGAACAGTCTAACTTAAAGTAACAAGGCAAGTCCTGAATTAACACACAACATATGAAATTTAGCAATTTAGGCTCACACTCACATGTCATTGACTACATTATTGACAAAAGACTCTTAGATTATGCTTTTTATCTCAATTAAACCTCACTTATCAGAACAAGCATTTTCAACAAACCTAAACATGCATGGTTACTATCTAGACTAATTTAAGCAAAATTATGGTGGGTATCATTTTTCAAACAAAACACAAAAGCATATTGTATGCCATGGATATTAGTACTATATGCTACAAATACTGCCTAAACATTCTTAACATGCCGGTTCAATAGAAAATAAATATCCATGGAGAAAAAGAAGACATACATTAAAACCCCAGGATAAAAAATTGGGGTAGTTATGGACACAAGCTTCTCACACTTTGCTGAGGCCCATAACTACCCACACCCCACTGAAAAAGAGATGCATTGTCTCCATGCATACAATCAAAGAAAAATACAATCTAGGGGTCATAAATCATACCTGGGCGCCTAAACACCAGTCTTCACCTTGGGTTGCCTTCCAAGAAGCGCCTAATTTATTCTTGCAGCATAACAATTTTTATAAAAAGAAAGTTTGGGCTCCATGGGTGAAATGACACATGAATAAAGACCCACTTACTTTAAACCTTGAACTTCTTGAGATGAACTTAAAGGAGACTTGAAAATTGAGATCAGTTCTTCAGTTTCAAAATTGAGCTTTAAATCCTTGAATTTTAATGAGAGATTTTAATAAAGTCTTGGAGAGATTTTAGATAGTGTTTTGAGAGTTATAGAGTTGAAAATGGCTAAGTATGGAAGATTTCACATTTAAATGGGCATGGGGATATTACCCCAATGCCCTTGGAAAAAATAAGAAAATTGGGAAAGATGTTACACTGATCCGCATCCAGTCTGTGATGCAAACAAGACGTGAAGGGACATTTTACACTAGTTCACACACCAGGAGCATCATGGCTAGGTTGTAGACAGCCACTAGAATTTAGAAATTAGAAAAAATTATTTTTCACTATGGATCTTCTAAAATCTAGTTTATATCCATTTCCTACTCAATTTTTTTCCCTGATAAAGAATATGAAGTTAAATTTTTTAAATCACCTATAAATTTTGAGATATATGGAAATTACAATTATGGGGCATTTCAAAGCGCATGAGGGGTGTTTCACTTGTGGTCCCTTTCTATGCCTTCTTCTCGTCCCAGCTGCCTAGTGTGGTGGCTTTCCTCGATGTTTCTAGCCCCAGCTAGTTCTTGTATCTAATTCATTAGCAACCCTATGTTGCCATTACTTTGAGCAAGCATTCGCATGAACTTCTCATTTATTATTGCTTGCTCTGCACTTATGTCGATCGTACCCAATCATTTGGTGGAAAGCTTATTTATGTACCTCCACACGCGATTTAATTTGGCCGCCATATCCAGCTGCCCAGCAATATATTCGAATGGATGATCTACAAACAAGCCTCTCAACATGGCATCTGTATATGCTTGGCTATTTGTATCTAGCTCTCGGTAGAAGATCTCCACCAGGACATTGGCAACAATCTTGTAGTTTAGGACACTTCTTAAATACTTAGTAAACCGCTCCCAAGTGGTACTGATCGAATCACGAGGAAGTTGCTCAAAGTTGTTGATCTGATATTTCAATTTAAGCTTCTTCGATCTCGAGAAATACCTCTCTACAAAGGTCTTCATTAATTCAGCCCAACTGGTGATTGAACTCTGCGGAAGCTCAGATAGCCATAGTGCAACATTACATTTAAGATACAATGGGAAGACACGAAGTCCCACAATATCCACAGATAGATTCTGTATTCCCATCATACTCTTGCAGATAAATGCAATGTTGTGTAGATGGTTATGAAGATCCTCTGATGGTAAGCCCACAAATAGTCCATGGTTCTATAGCATCTAAAGCAACCTACTCGAAATTATAAACTTTGTAACACAATAGCTCCAGTCACCTCCTAAGCCATAGGATTCAGCCTGTATTAATTCCATTGATAAACATTGGTATTAAAATCCTTGGATGTGGAGAAATATCCTTGAGAGGAGGTGGGTCTCATGATCAGCACACTATGCTTGGCGTTATCTTGAGCCATTCTTTTTAATGTTTTCTAGATCTCTGGGTCAAACACAGTCAACGATCTGCCTCGACTTCATGTGTTGGGCATACACTATACTTACACCCTGAAAAAGAATAAAAACATCAAAAACCGTAAAATGAGCAAAATAAGGATTAACACTTAAATCACTTGAATTAACCAAGTCTAGCCGTATTCCTCGGCAATGGTGCCAAAATCTTGATGTCGCCTAATTTACACCTCCTTTTTTAGGATAAAATAGTTGTTGTTAAGAAATAGATCCTAACTAAGGTTAGGGTCGAACCCAAAGGAGTACAGAGATTTAGGAGAATCAAATTAATTCAATTTGAGTGGTTAACTTAATTTCCCAGAAGGGGGGTTTGCGATAATCAGTAGAAAAGTAAACCTAAGTAATACAAGAGTTAAATCAATATGGAAAGAAACTAGGGTTTTGTGTTCTGTGTGATTTTTCCTAACGTAGTATCACTGGATAACCTAATTCTTTTCTGGCGCGTAATATACATGATGATAAGTTACGTTCACCAAACCCTTTAGTCCAGGCGTGAGGCAAATTTCACTACTTGACTAGGGCCATCTCCATAGTGTGCATTACTAACCCTTACCTATTAGCTCTAGTACAACATCCCCTTGGCCCAGTTTGGTTGATTAGATGGGTATACATCAATTGAATCCTATTAATTAATCTCTTTTACTATTTATTACTATCTTGTTCCAGTCAGTAACACTAGGCGGGTTGTAGTGTTGGCCACCATTAGAAATTATGTGAAATGAAGAGAGTTAATTAATATATGCATGCACACTTTCTAAGAATTATGATTTATCCTGTTTTACCTTGTTAGTTCTTCATGGTTCCCACAAACCTAGTTGTAGATTTAGCTACTCATGATTTGTGTAGATGCAAGACTTATGAATTGGAATGATATAATAGAGCACTTACACGATTGAATTAAGAATAAACATATTCAAACTTCAAAGAGAATCAAAAGATTAAAGATCAAATCAAAGTACAAGTGTTTCTCAAAAGTCTCCAATGTTATCTCTACTCAATCTCACTATTTTTCTTCTCTAACTATCGAACTCTTTGTGTACTATATGAAAAATAAACTATAAACCTATTTACAATATTTAAAATACAATTCCTAAACAAAATAGGATAGTTGGGTTGGCAGGCCTCACGAACAGGTTTACTGGACATATTGTGTTCCACAGCCTGTAGTAGGGGGTCTTGGAAAGTGTTGTTGAAAATTTGGACCCATCTAAATGTTCATGGAAATATCAAAATATTAGCACCTCACTGGAATTATCCATGTAACCAACTTCACAGCTCATAGAATAATCTACAGCCTGTAGAGGGTCTCATACTTCACAAAATCAACAACTTCTGCATTTTCTTCCCAAAATCAACGCCAGCCTTGGAAACCTGCAAATAAAACACAAAAACACAAAAAACTAAAATACATCGCATTGAGAACACAAAAAACTCCAAGTTTTAAGTATCAAAAGTGTTGTATTTTAACAGCACATCAGGAGACCATGACAAGAGTACTTCTATTCAAATAACTCCATCCAAAGAGGAGTCCAGCTCAAAGTCAGAGATAGTGTCTTATGTTGTACCACTGGCATCACCATCTCCATCACACGCTCTTACTAGTCAGTGGTGCATCAAGGGTATGCAGGGCATTTATGTAGAGTATGTGTAGACTATACAATGGGGCAAATCCAACTCGCTCAATCTATAAGGAGCCCCAGTCACCCCAGACAGATTAGATAGTGTCCCTAGTCTCCAGGACACTATGATCAGATACAGGCTCCAATGGATAACCAAATTGTTTGGGAGGTACTCTAGATCATGGTGAGGGAGTTCTATGCATCATATGCATAAGAAGCCCCTCGCTCAGCCCAAACTGATGGAGACCAAAAAGAGGGGTCGACAGGTGGAAATCTCAGAGATCACCATCTGTCGCATGTTATTTGGGCCACAGTTCCCTACCCCCTAATATACAGCTGAGTTCGACCACAGGGTGGGGAAGATGAAGGACATGACAGTGATGAGAGATGCAGACCACAGAGTTGGCTTGATAAGATGGGTGGCCAGTAGGAACTGGAATCGACAGATTTCTCAGCATACTATCGAATGCAGATTTGAAGCATAATCGCCCTTCCTTAGCTCCTTTTTATTTCTCGCATGACAGTATTCCCGCGGAAGTAGGGTTTGGAACCTGCATGGGTAGCCACCCAATTAAAGTCTATTATTAAGGCTTTGCTCAATTTCCCCGCCAAAATTTTTGTGGTCAATTTTTAGATCATGTATCCAACTGACACTTGCAGATAATACCTTGACGTCAGAGAGTGTAGTACTAGATTCTAGCATCTTGGCTGGATACGAGATAGATTGGGGCCCCTCATTACTAAGCAGATCAATAAGGCCATCTTGAGGAGGTTTACCTCTATCCCTTTCCCATGCTTGATCTACACATTCTACCTAGAGTTAGGGGTAGAGAGTCTACACCAGCTGAACTTGCTAATTGAGGTCTCCAGCAAGCACCACACTAGCCAGCTCCTATGCTGGAGATATTCGCCCCTGTGCCACTGCCTGAGGTACCATCTGCCACTACCATTATTGCTGCCACAGAGAATAGGCCCTCTTAGATCGAGGTAGATGAGGAGAAGGGGCCCACTACTTCTGCTACTGCATCGCAGGCTACTTCATCACATACTAGACCTGCGAGCATGGTCTACGTGTCTTCGGTATCTATGCAGGCTATGGCGCAGCGATTATCATATGTTGAGTCCTAGTTGGTTCAGCAAATTAGGCCTTGGATCCACCAAGCCATCACAAATTTAGAGGGTCGTGTGTAGGCATTCATGGTCGCTACTATTCAGGATCATCTCTTCACTATGGGTGCCTGAATTGATGCGTTCGAGGAAAGGGTCCAGTAGAGCTTGAGTACGGCTCAGCCTGGCCCACAAATTTGATAGCCTTACGGATAGAGATCCAGTGACTCTAGGTCGATATGACAGTAGTACTAGCAACACCTGTGACATTACTAGAGAGTACACTTCTAGTGCCAGTGGTAAATCTATTTGCTCTTGAGGAGAGCACACATCCTTCCCATGGGAATAGGCCTCATCCTAATGATGATCCAGATATTGTACAAGTATGTGCAAGGCTAACAGAGAAAGAGGAACTCTAGATTGTCTTAAGGGAGTCGAGACAGGAGAAGGAGAGATGACAGGCTCGTGAGCTAGAGTAGGTGAGGGGTGTTGGCACCTTCCGACATGGTGCTACGATTAAGGAGGCCACCACGTAGGTTAAGGGTGGCCAGACTTAGCCACACATAGGCGCTTAGGTGTCCGGGTACACTTTTTGACCCCAATACTTTATTTTATTTTGATTGTGTGCATTGAGGACAATGTGCCCTTTTTTGATGGGGTGTGGATAATTATGAGCCTCAGTGAAGTATGAGTAACCTTGGTCTATTACTTGTCACAACCCAAGCCTAGGGCCTAAACATGACTGGCGAATGGGGAACCCGAAGGAACCCCAAACAAGCCTCATAGCATATCATTACACATCCATGGTCGTGAAAGCAATATAAAACATCACAAGATACATGAACAAGTGGAAATGGAACTAAGGGAGAAAGAGAGAGTTTAATACTGAAATAACATAGATGAGTCAAAGCTCAAACATACTACATATCTTGTCCTACAACACTTCTAAACATAGATACTTAGCGGGGTCTAAGACAAAGCAATCGGGCTTACCCTCACAAAAAAAGTAGCCATAAAGAAGAAGGAATCAATGCATAACATAAGAAATATAGACCAACGTCCCCGAAATGGAGGACTCACTAATAAGCTTGAGTGAAACCGTACTAGCCACGTGGGTGGAGATGCTTAAGAGGGACTCCGGTTCCTACATGGTCATATCATATAGGCATAAAGTATATGTTAGTATGTTAAAATGTACTAAGTGTGTGGGATGCAATGTAATAAGATATAGGCAATGTAATCAAAATGCATAACAATAGGCAATAGGCATAATATAACAATATGGCATGCATGGACGATGCTTGTAGTAAA